>JABMBR010004864.1:7128-20287 GCA_018881525.1 Meteorus sp. PSUC_FEM 10030008
GAGTATCCACTAGTTTGGACACCTGTTGTTGAAAAAACAAAAGACGATAACAAGGACGAATGCGAAGACGATAACAAGGACGAATGCGAAGACGATAACAAGGACGAATGCGAAGACGATAACGAGCCATTCCTCACTGGTCAAGTGGAAGATTTACTCCGTGCAGGACATGGCAATTTCGTTCCTTGCTTCATAGGTGTTAACAGAGATGAATATGGATTCCTCGCCACGAGTTAATTCAATTTCCCTCTAACTTCTCTATCAGAATGATGAACCAATCGTTGATAAACTGATGAATTACAATTGTTTCATGCCATCAGAACCCGAAGAAGCAGCGCAATGTGGCGACAACTCTTTATATGATGAATTCAATGACCACTGGGAAGAAATTGCACCAAAACGTTTTGGTTATGAAAGTGGTACATCACGATCAGCACACATCAGTAAAGAATTAAGATCGTTCTACTTTGATGATGAACCTCTCAAAGCCGGCAGCTGGCCACAACTGGCGAATGTTTGTTCTTCATTTTTATAATTTTATCATACACCACCTGTCACCATCGTTGATATATCCTGATTGTCCATCTTTGCAGCTTTATGCTGATGCTCTGGCTATTTTCCAAGTTCATCGCTTCCAAACATTGATGGCTACTTACTCTGACAAACCACTTTATTATTATTTGAACAGCCACCAGAATTGTGACAGTGTTCAAACATGGTCTAATGGAACACGTTTCGGTAAAGAGAAATTTCGCCATAGGAATTTATGTTGATCCACCACTTCCTCCATTCAAGTTTTATTCCAAATCACGACACCAAACTGTGTACTGACTATCGGATCTTTTCTAGGTACTGTTCATGACGATGAGATTTCCCTGCTTTACAATGTTGAAGGACGTGTTGAGCATTGTGAAAGAGATTTGTGTGTAGCCAATCAAGTTTGGGAACTTGTTGTTGATTTTGCAGACGTTGCTGATCCAACACCCGACAATAAATCCAAAGATTTTCCAGCGAAATGGTACCCATCAACGAAAGATAATCCACGATTTTTGCATTACACTGGTCTTGGTATGGAAATGAAGGATGGATTGGTTTATGAAGAACGGATGGACAAATGGGACGAACTATTTCCCATAGAATCAGCTGAGTCCACAGACTGTGATGATTGAACATAATTTTTTCAAGCAGACTGTTCTAACTTCAGTCCGAGTAGCATCATGTGACTAATCTTAATGTTCATAGATACATTTTTATCATATGACTAAATTGTCTCCCATTTCATCTGAAATAAATGCGAAATCGCACTCCTACGAATTTGTCTTGTTGTCCATTATCGTCATCATTACTCAACACTTGAAAGATGAATTGATGGAGTATCAATTCCACTGTAGTGACAATCTGAAAAAATTCACCATCGGGTGTCATACACAGTCAGAAAATTATCAGTTGTTGTTTTTTTTGTTATAATCGGAAGTATTATTCCAAGCTGCTCAATCTGTTCATTGAATTGCGGAAGAACAAACAGAAGACGCAACGAGTGACAACGGATGTGTTTATCCAAATTGTGTCATTCCATGATAAGAATCGGTATCGACAAGTTGTTAAAATCATAAAATTGATTATTGGACTGGAAGGTGTGATGAGAATCTTCAGCACTTGATCAATTGGTCTGTTAGCATCATAGAAGACTGTATGACAATCAGTTGGAAATTTATTGTTGTAGCAATCATGAGAATATCCAGTCTGTTGATATGTGGTGTTTTAGCTTCTACGATAGCGTTAGAGAGCAATGAGAATCCAGTGGTTTATTTCCCAGCTGGATCATTTTGTGGTTCAATATTGAAATCGCAATCGGGTAGAGGCATTTACGCTTTCCGTGGCATTCGTTATGGTAAACCACCAACTGGTCGAAATCGTTTCAAAGTAAGTTCACTGTCAATAGTGATGTTGTTTTGTCCTGTTGATTTCATCCCGTGTGACTTCCCGTGAATTTTAGCAAACAACTTTGGCTGAATGTCTTCATGGGATTGTCGATGCGACCAAGGATGGTCCCATATGTCCACAACCAGGTGCAGGATCGCGGAAAATGTCTGAAGATTGTTTGCGATTGAACGTCTACACTACAGCAGTAAATAATTCCTGCAACATTGCGAATCACATTGGAACTAAATTTAATTTTCCGTTGCAATAATTAAAACTGACTGAATTTTCATTTCAGTTGCCAGATGAGTCATGTCAACCCAATAGACCTGTCATAGTTTTCTTTCACTCTGGTGGATTCATTAGATCTTCTGGATCAACACAAGATTTTGGTCCACAGTTCATTCTTGATCAAGATGTAGTCCTTGTTTCACCCAATTATCGATTGGGAACTTTAGGATTTTTGAGCACTGGAGATCATCATGCACCAGGCAATGCTGGACTGAAAGATCAAGTGTTGGCATTTCGGTGGGTCCAACAAAATATCGCATCATTCGGTGGTAATCCATCTTCAGTGACAATTTGTGGTCCTGGTGTAGGTTCAACGAGTGTTACTTATCATATCGCTTCGCCAATGAGCAAAGGATTGTTTCATCGTGCAGTGACGAGCAGTGGTGCTGCAGCAGCTTCAAGACCTCTCCCATCTGATCAAAAGTATCTTGCAGTGAAACAAGCCGAACTTCTTGGATGCCCTACCGACAACTACAAAGACATGTTTGAATGTTTTTATAAGAAACCACTACAGAAGTTCGTGGATTCGTTTTCACTTCTGCGGGTGAGTGGGTTTTTTCTTCAACTTAATTATCCCACTGTTGTATTCATTCCGATGGAGCAATAATTATTTTGTTGTTGTTATTACACTGTTTCAGGAGTTCAGTGAATATCCACAACAAGTCTGGACGCTAGTTGTTGAACAAACACAACGGGATGACAACGATTGCGATGATAATGTCAGACCATTCCTCACCAACCAGGTTGAAAAGATGATACGTGATGGAAATGCTAACTTTGTTCCATTCTATACTGGTGTCGGTACAGATGAATTCGGATATCTTGCCATTCGTAAATTTCATATCCTTTTGTTCCTATCAATGCGATATTTCCCATTATCAACTGCCCGATAAACAATTTTTAATTTCATGCCATCAGAACCCGAAGAAGCAGCGCAATGTGGCGACAACTCTCTATATGATGAATTCAATAACAACTGGGAAGAAGTTGCACCAAAATGTTTTGGTTATGAAAGTGGTACACCAAGATCTTTACACATCAGTGAAGAGTTGAAGTCTTTCTACTTTAATGACGAACCTCTCAAAGCAGGCAGCTGGCGCCAACTTGCAAACGTGAGTTCATCATTGAATTCTTGTTCCACACAGTATTTGTAACTGTAGAATTTTTCAGCTTTATGCTGACGCTCTAGCCATCTTTCATGCGCATCGGTTTGAACGATTGATGACCAAGCATTCACCTGAACCAGTGTGGTACTTTCTCAATAATCATGACAATTGTGACACTTCTGTAACATGGTCGAATGGAACACCTTTTGGTAAATACAACAGCAACCTCTTCATACGCAATACTTGTCTTATCCAGTTTCTATTCCAATCAATGACATCACTTCATCAATCATCTTCTATCCTTTTTATTCCAGGTATCGTCCATTATGATCAAGTACCTTTACTATTCAATGTTGCTGGACGTCCTGAGCATTGTGAAAAAGATCTGAAAGCAGCCAACAAAATTTGGGAATTAGTCGTTAATTTCGCAACCACTTCTACTCCAATACCAGAAGATAAAGCCAAAGACTTTTCAGTCACATGGCCATCATCAACTCTGGACCAACCACGATATTTAGAAGTCAGTAAGGAATTTAAGATCGTTGATGGATCTGTTTTCCAGGAAAGAATGCACAAATGGGACGAATTATTCCCCATGGAACCAATAGATCCCGTAGAATGTGATGATTAACCAATACCAATCAAACAATCTGTTGTAAAAACTCTGTGCATGCCTTCACACATCACTCACGAATAAAATTTATTTCAATCATCTCTCGAAGTCATTCGTCAATCAGAAAAAGTCATTTTCCAGCAAAAAAGACTCAATCCACCTTCATAGATACATAAATTTAACTTAACATGAAATAGGAAGTAGAACTGGAATAAAGATTTGGATCTGGTCAGGAAGACGACATCAATGCGATTAGTCATTTCATTATCGCCAGTCGATAGCCAAATTTCATTTAGGTCTGCGTTCAATTGGTACAGAAATGAATATTCCTCTACGTAATTTCTCTCGTTAATTTTATCTCTGACTTATCTCCATATCGTGAGTTATTTTCAAGAAGATATCAGTTCATGAATTTTATGTTTTTCGGATCACGAATGAAAGGAAAAACAAATAAAAAATGACGAATCGATGTGAAATTGTGTAATTTCATGATGATTGTTATTGATTTCTGCTTCTTATGAACACACAGAGTGTTTAGTTTGTTCGATAATGAATTTGAATTTATTTTTGGATTGATTGTAATATTATCATTGCAGTGGATACTCTTAAACGATGTGCCATTGCTTTGGAGAATAATTGATTCATTCCAATTCTACTCTCATAACCATCATGAGAAAAATTGTCCTGTTGGTGTGTTGTACTCTGGCATATGCTGCAGCATCAGAGGACGATGGAAGTCCAATGGTTGATTCTCCAGCTGGATCTTTTTGTGGGTCAATGATGAAATCATCGACAGGAAGAGACATTTTTGCATTCCGTGGTATTCGTTATGCTGAAGCACCAACTGGTCATAATCGTTTCAAGGTAAGTTCCATGTGAACGATCATGATCTTCTTTATCAATTTTCATCGTCGGACTTTCCATAATTTCAGCAAACTACTCCGGCTAAATGTCATGATGGAATTTTTGATGCTACCAAAGATGGGCCAATATGTCCACAAGTTAACGCAGAATCACATGAAATGTCTGAAGATTGTCTGCGATTGAACGTTTATACTACTCAAGTAAATCTTCTTCACTGCGTAAATGAAATGAAAAATTCCCATCACGATAATCCGCATGAATAAAATTTTCATTCCAGTTGCCAGAGGAACATAATCAATCCAACAGATCCGTTATAATTTTCATTCATCCTGGTGCTTTCATGAGATATTCTGGGTCATCATTTGAACTCGGACCACAATACGTTCTCGATCAAGATGTCGTATTTGTCTCATTTAATTATCGATTGGGTTCATTGGGATTTTTGAACACTGGAGATTCTTATGCACCAGGAAATGCTGGTTTGAAAGATCAAGTTCTGGCTCTCGAATGGGTCCAAGAAAATATTGCAGCCTTTGGTGGTAATCCAAAGTTAGTGACATTGTTGGGCGATGGTGCAGGGTCAGCGAGTATCACGTTACACATGGTATCACCAATGAGTAAAGGACTATTCCATCGTATATTACTCATGTCTGGTGCTACATCACCTCTAAGACCTTACCCAACTGATCAAAAGGATCTTGCTAAGAAACAAGCTGAACTTCTTGGATGTCCAACTGAAACGTCCGACAAGATGTTCGATTGTTTGTATGAAAAATCACCCGAAGAGTTCGTGAAAACTTTCAAAGAACTCGAAGTAAGAAGATGGTTCATGAATAACAATTTTATGTCGAACTAATTCAAAACTTTCAGATGATAATTATTCACTGGAATGTTACAGACGTTCAGTGACTATCCATATCAAGTATGGACACCAGTCGTTGAGCAAACACAAGACGATGGCAACGATGATTGTGATAGCGATGTTAAGCCATTCCTCATTGGCCAAATAGAAGACTTGATACGTGAAGGGAAAGCCGATTTTGTTCCATTATACATTGGTGTTGATCTAGATGAATTGGGATTCCTTGCCATATGTAAATTAATTTTATTCCGATCACATCAATTCTTCCCATTATTGACTGACCGATAAACAATTTTTATTTTTATATCATCAGGCCCCGAGGAAGCAGCGCAAGGTGGCGACAACTCTCTATATGATGAGTTTAATGACAACTGGGAAAAAGTTGCACCAAAACGTTTTGGTTATGAAAGTGGTACACCACGATCAGCACACATCAGTAAAGAATTGAGATCGTTCTACTTTGATGACGAACCTCTTAAAGCCGGAAGCTGGCGGCAACTTGCAAACGTAAGTTCATCATTGAACTCTAGTTCCTCGTAGAATTTATTCTTTGAAAATCATCAAAGAATTCTCACTATGAATTATTTTAGCTCTACGCTGACGCTTTGACTATCTTCCGAGTACATCGGTTTGAAAGATTGATGGCTACGTATTCGACTGAACCAATTTATGTCTATTTCAATACCCACAAGAATAGCGACACATTTGTGAAGTGGTCGAACGGAACACGTTTCGGTATGAACAAAAAAGATTCCTCCTCTCTCATCAACTCGTCTAATCAATTCCAATCAATTCATCACAGGTATTGTTCATCATGATGAAGTACTCCTGCTATTTCATGTCTCTGGACGTCCTAAGCCTTCTGAATACGACATACGCTCGGCCAGAGAAGTCTGGGAATACATCGCCAATTTTGCAAACACCGCCAATCCTATACCGGAAGACAAAGTCCAAGATTTCCCGACAGATTGGCTACCATCAACTAAGGATAATCCACAATATCTGAAATATGGTGCTTGTGAAAAAATGTCTCAAGGATCCATCTACAAGGAGAGAATGAAAAAATGGGACGAATTGTTCCCCATGAAGTCACACGATTTTGAAGAATGTGACGAATGAGTAATTCGCCTTCCAATCTATTCCGATCTCTGTTCATACTCCGTCATGAACTTGATAATTCCGATGATTGCAACATTTTCATCCCACGATTCGTGGTGCTTGTGAAACATCTGATCAAAATGTCAACTGTTTGTATGAATCCCACTGAGATAATAAAAATTGTCTACCAAGACTCCAAATGCATTAAAATTCGTGTTCTTATTCACATCCTCGTGATTATTCATCTAACTTAACTCGTTTCTATTCCTATAAGTCTTCATTATCCAGTTGTCATCTATCATCGACCAATTCTGCTCTTTCCATTGTAGTGATGAGGTAATCGTGTAGAGAAGTATCAAAAATACGATAACATCACGTCATTTCTTAATGAAAGTATTGACTTCGTTCATTCACTATCGATAATGACAGACAATCGGACAATTTATGAGAAATAATTTCTCAGTATGTTTGTCCCTGATGTAGAGATTAGGATTGGTTCGTAGTTATTTTGTCATGATGATCACACCAATGTTCTCACTTTTTGATTGAAAATACTGAGGAACAGTTGCCAACGTATCTGAAATCATCAAAGTGGAGATTTGATCATTGCAGTGAAGACTGTTCGATACAATCGATTGTGGATAGAAATCTGAATATTTTTGTAAAGCTATCAAACGAATTGTCACCACGATGAGAATTTTTGCATTATTGTTCTGCTGTGCTTTGGCAATCGCCAAAGACTTGCAGAGCAATGAGAATCCCAAGGTTTATTCACCAGTTGGAATATATGAAGGTTCAATGTTGAAAACAATATCGGGCAAAGATATTTACTCATTTCGTGGCATTCGTTATGCCCAACAACCGACTGGCTTGAATCGTTTCAAAGTAAGTTCAATTCATGTGGAAATGTTAATTCTTGGTGTATTCAATGAACTCGTTCTAGCAAGCGATCAAAGAGGAACCTCATCAAGGGATTTATGATGCCACTCATGAAGGACCAATTTGCCCACAATTCTATAAAGGAGACCTGGAAGTGTCTGAAGATTGTCTCTTTCTCAACGTCTACACTCCTGAGGTGAATACAAATCATCAGTCGATGCGAACGACAGAAGAAAAGTCAAATTGTCTGGAAGACTGATGAGAAAAAATTCGATTTTCTGTTTAGCTACCACAAAATTCATCAGATTCTTCGATATTGAATCAGCCAACCCGACCTGTAGTGGTTTTCATTCATGGAGGAAGTTTCATCTCGTCGTCTGGATCATTCCATGACTTAGGACCACAATTAGTCCTTGATGAAGATTTAGTTTTTGTCACACTCAATTATCGATTGGGAGCTCTTGGATTTCTGAGCACTGGGGACTCACGTGCACCAGGAAATGCTGGATTGAAAGATCAAGTTCTCGCTCTCAAATGGATCCAACAAAATATCGCTGCCTTCGGTGGTAACCCAAATCTGGTGACTCTGATGGGACATGGCGCAGGTTCCCAATGTATATCACTACACATCGTATCACCAATGAGCAAAGGTTTATTCCATCGAGCAATAATGATGAGTGGCGCAACAACAACTCAAAACCCTTTGCCTACCAAGCGAGATCATCTTATTCAACTACAGGCACAAGCTTTAGGATGTCCTTTCACCACACCTGACATAATGTTCGATTGTTTCTACACAAAGACACCTGTTGAATTTGTTAATTCTTCAATGGAACTGATCGTAAATCACTTTCGTTCAATAACATTTCTACCCCCTCGCTTCTTTCATCATTCAGACAATATTTGATTGTTCGACTGTTCTAGAATGCCGATGGGAATTCAGATCCGATTCACATACCAGTAGTTGAGCAACACCCAACACAAAATAATATCAATGAAGAAGCTTTCCTGACTGAGCAACCAGTCGACATTATTCGCCAGGGAAAAGCCAACTTCGTTCCTTTATATATCGGTGTTAATAGAGATGAACATGGATCTTATGTCATATGTAAATTGAAGTTCATTTTGACTTTACATCAACAATAATGTCTTGATCAATAGAAATCATTTTCATTTTGATTCATCAGCTATGGAGGAACAAGCACAACGAGGCAACACAACATCATATGATGCGTTTAATAATAAATGGGAAGAACGTGCACCAAAACATTTTGCTTATGAAAGTGGTACAGCCAAGTCGTTGATCATCAGCAGGAAATTCAAATCGTTTTATCTCAATGATGAACCTGTCAAAGCAGGAAACTACCAGGGAATCGCACAAGTCAGTCCTTCATTGAATCTTGATGTTGTAAAAGCTTTGTTCGATGAATTCTAACTGTGAATCCTTCTAGCTGTATGCTGATGCGTTGACTATCTATCATGTACATCGATTCGAAAGATTAATGGCTAATTATTCATCGGAACCTATTTGGTATTATCACAATATGCATGAGAATTGTGACACTTATGCAAAATGGTCGAATGGGACGCGTTTTGGTATTGTTCATTATGATGAACTATCTCTGCTGCTGAGAGTTGCTGGACGTCCTGCGCATTGTGAAAAAGATGCAGCAGCAGCTGGTCAAGTATGGAAATATGTCAGTAATTTCGCGGAAACTGCCAATACGACACCACCAAACAAAGCCAATGAATTTCCGTTGCAATGGCTACCGTCGACGAAAGATCAACCACAATATTTGGAATTTAGTGATAATTCAAAGATGGTTCAAGGTGTCATTTATCCAGAGAGAATGAACGTATGGGATGAATTGTTTCCAGTAGAAACACAAACGATTGGACAGTGAATTCTTCACCAAGTCCATTTCAATGTTATGTAAATTGTTGTTCACGTCTGGGAATCTTTACCAAATGTCATAGAGAATCGAATGTGCTTATCATAATAAATTCAAGAGCTGAATGATGAACAAAACAGCACATGAGTAGCGTTCAAGTTATTCACCCTGTTCATTGATAACGTCTGAGTGTTTCAGACATTTCAATCTTTTGTTCAAGCGAATTGAACGATGATAAATCAAGTACCAACAACAGGAATTCTATTTCGGGAACATCGCATCATCGTCTCATGAAGCTTCTAATTTCCATTATGAACTATCAACAAGTTCAACTAATGATATCATTTTTGAAGAGATAAGATTGTCTAACGGTATTTTTGTCACACTGTTCACATCAATTCTTTCACACTTTTGACCGAGAACATTCAATCAATCGACTTTTTTCAGTCGCACTTATCGCACGTATTAATCGATTCAGTCCTATTCTCATTCTGAGCAAAGAAATTTTGATCTCTGCTTTCAACTGAATTCAACTTAGGAATCGTCTTCGGCATGAAAATATTCGGATTTTTGCTTTGTTGCACTGTGGCACTTGCAACAGATGTGATCAGCACACGTCCAGTTGTCCAATCACCAGCTGGACTTTACCAAGGGTCGATAATTAGATCTCAATCGTTGAAATACATTTTCGCATTCCGTGGAATTCGCTACGCTGACGCACCAATTGGTAAAAATCGTTTCAAGGTAAATTGGAATTGTCTGAAAATATCGAATTGTTCAATTTATGACCATGCGAGAAACGATTTGAATATCCAGAGTTTTTGTGATTAATTTGTAGCAAGCGACTGCAGCTGAACCACATGATGGAATTTTCGATGCAACCAAAGATGCGCCAATATGTCCACAAGTTGATGCAGGATCTCGAGAAATGTCTGAAGACTGTCTGCGATTAAACGTCTACACACCTGCAGTAAATAGTTTCTCCAACACTGCAAATCACAACCGAACCATCCCTCGAGATAATCCACATTCGTTTCATTTCTTTCAAAGTTACCGACGGGATCTAATCAACCGGACAGGCCGGTCTTAGTCTTCCTTCACCCCGGCGGCATCACAGGACCCTTTGAAACTTCATACGAATTGCGACCAAATTTCGTTCTTGATGAAGATGTAGTTTTTGTCATGCTCAATTATCGCACAGGAGCATTGGGATTCCTGAGCACTGGTGAAGAACATGCACCAGGAAATGCTGGACTGAAAGATCAAGTGTTGGGACTACGTTGGATCCAACAAAATATCCAAAGCTTTGGTGGTGATCCGAATAAAGTGACGTTGTATGGTCACAGTACGAGTTCAATATTCGTTTCTTTGCACTTAGTATCACCAATGAGTAAAGGATTGTTCCATCGCGCATTGACTAGCAGTGGTGCTGCAACATCCCAAAGTCCCTTACCATCCAATCAAAAAGATCTCGCTAAAAGACAAGCTGAGCTTCTTGGATGTCCTGTCGATACATTCGACAACATGTTCGATTGTTTGTATGAAGAATCACCTCGTCAATACCTGGATTCATACACGAAATTATCTGTAAATGAATTTTTCATTGTCATGAATTATCATCTCAATTATCATAAAAATAGTTCAAGGCATTGAGTTCGTTTTATTGTAGGAATCCAACGAATATCCACAACTCATTTGGACACCAGTCGTAGAACAGACACGAATCGATGGTGATGCCGATCAATTTCTCACTGGTCAACCAGAAGATTTAATTCGTCATGGAAATGCGACTTTTGTGCCTCTATTCATTGGTGTTAACACCGATGAACAAGGACATTTCGTCATAAGTAATTGAAATTCTCTAATTGTACCATTGAACCCATAGAGTGATCATTAACTGTGATCAAATGATAATTCTGGTTTTCGAACAATTAGAGAAAGAAGAGACAGCTCAACGTGGTGACAGCCACTTATATGATGCGATGAATAACAACTGGGAAGAACTCGCACCAAAACTTTTTGAATATGAAAGTGGTACGACGAGATCATCTCACATCAGTAGAGAACTCCGATCTTTCTACCTCAATGATGAACCTCTGAAAGCAGGCAGATATCATGGACTTGCAAGAGTAAAATTGTTAATCATGAGATATTTGTGGTGTATGATCTCCATTGGGTAGACTGGATTGATAATTCATGATTGTGAACCTTTTCAGCTTTATGCTGATGCTTTGACGATTTTCCGAGTACATCGATTGGAAAGACTGATGGCTACCTATTCTCATGAACCTATTTATTATTATTTAAATAACTACAAGAACTGCGATACTCTCGCAGGATGGTCCAATGGATCACGTTTCGGTAAATTGATTTATGTTCACTCGCCAGGTCTTTTTCCAGTCGATGACATCAATATATCGCTTGGTGATATATCAATATATCATCAATTTCTTTCAGGTGTTGTTCATCACGATGAAATGCCTCTTCTCTATAATATCGATGGACGTCCTGCTCATTGTGATGAAGATTGGAGCACAGCCAATCTCGTTTGGAAACTTGTCGTCAATTTTGCAAACACTGGCGATCCAACACCTGAAAATAAAGCCAAAGAATTCCCGGTTAGATGGACAACATCGACAAAAGATCAACCACGATATTTAGATTTCAATGGTGATGATATGAAGATGGTCAATGGATCGATTTATCAGGAGAGAATGGAGAAATGGGACGAGTTATTCCCATTATCATCAGATATAAAATAATTCAATCCTTGGCAACGTTTGTTTATTTTCAATAAACAATTTCCTATCCTTTTTCTCATTATCATTCTGTACTCGATTGTTGTGATGTTTTTTGGTTTGCAATGATGATGGATGAACCTTTAGTCATCTTGCGGAATGAAATAGAGGCAAATTGTTACAAGATCTAAAGCGTTTCTGATTTCTTTTTCACATAACCGATGGAAAAGTCAAAGTAAACGAATGACTTGAGCGAGTTATTGAATATCATCACGTCATGCTGTAAAAAAAGAATCTGGAGTATCATGTCATTCTTCGATTGGGAAATTCTAATCAGTCCTATCCATCGAATCATTGCAGCTATTAATTAAATTTTGGAAGAAGCAATTTTAGACTTGTTTGTTTTCGATATGAGAAATGGGTCTAATTAAAGTTATTTGTGACGATAACGAAATTGATTTCTAATTGTATGTCTAGAGGAATTGGATGGAAAAAAAATTGCCTTTTTTCTGTTGGCACTTTTCGGATATAAATTGAATCGGTCGACTCATCATTGGCCGTAGAAGGATTCTAATCTTTCCAGTCAAGAGTTTCTGATCGAATTCATCTCTGAAATCGTCGTCGCCATGAAGATTTTTGGGTTGTTGCTATGTTGCACTGTGGCAATCGCCTCAGATGTGACCATCAACTTCAGTCCAGTTATCCAATCATCATCTGGAGCCTACCAGGGTTCAATAATCAATTCGAAATTGGGAAATAACATCTTCGCATTCCGCGGAATTCGCTACGGTAAAGCACCAACTGGTCAGAATCGTTTCAAGGTGAGTTTCATGTGAAAATAAAATTTCTCTTCGACTCGACTCATGAAAACGGAATTTCATTATAACCGACTTATA
>JABMBR010004865.1:0-20283 GCA_018881525.1 Meteorus sp. PSUC_FEM 10030008
ATGTGTATATATATATATATATTTTTTATTCAGACAATTTCCAATTGAGTTTATAAACCAATCGCAAAACTTGTGAGACAAGAGAATTGCGCAAATGTGTGAGGCGCGCGCAACAAGTCGAGCATGCACAGTATAAAAGACTGGTTGCCTGCAATCACACAATGATTGCATGCGAATAAACATTTTTACTTTTTTATTTCTTTGTAAAAGATCAGATGAAGATTCTTACGTTTTTTATGAATTTTATTACGTCTCGAATTTGTTTTTATCATTTATTCATTTTGTACGATCACTCAATTAAAAAAACGGTGAGTGAACACACTCGGAATGATAATTTCGAATCTGATTTAAGGAGTTGCCGGAATGTTTTTTTTCCTTTTACAGTGGGTTGATCTGTCACTTTTTTTTTTACACTTTTTTTTATTGTTCCTTCTGTATTTCACGCAAAACACCGGTATTGTCCGCTCGGTAACGTCACACTTCGCATTGCCGATTCACGTGTATGTGTAAATAATTCAATTTTATTCATAAAAATGTATGAAAATAATTTTTTACAATGGCAAAATAAAATTTGTGTAATTGTGATTATTGCACTTTAAATTTCTCTGTCGATATGAATAATCAATAGACGATGGAGAAAAGAATAACAAATGATGTTTATTGACTATCATAAAATATCAATTTCGATTTTTTATAAATCAAATTGAATTTAGATCTATAAAAAATGAAAAGTAAAATAATGAAATCAGTAAAACTGACGAATTATGTCTCAAAGAAATGCCAATTTGACAGTAGAAATAAGAAAATAAAATCAAAACAAAATTGATAATGAGACACAAACGGAAAAATGATTTTTAATGCGAATGCATGAGCAGACTCGGCCCAACTGAGGACGACCGATACCTCGTCGGCGCCGTTGGCAAGCGGAAGGTGGGGACCGCTGTGGTGACTGGGGACCTCGAAGTGATCGCGATTGTTACATGGTTGTACCTCCGCCAAGAAGAGAAGGCTGTCGGTTTCGCCTACTCTTACCTATACCACCTCTTTTCAATGTATCCACCACCATCATTTCAATTCTCCTCTATAAAACCCACCTTCTCCTTGACTGCTCCTACTCTTTTATACCATTTCGTATATATATTATAATATAATTTTATACCTATATACAGTTGATATCGTGTGGCCGGTCAGCCACTGCCGGTCATTTCAAAATCGGGAAAGTTATCGGCGATCCGTGGAGTCAGCTCTTTATTTATTATTATTTATTTTTTTTCCTCTACCTTCCCCTCTTTCATCGCCACAGGATGCCACGTCATTGACAGTAGACAATCATTATTATGAAGGTGCCTCTCAGCGTTTCAAAAAAAAAAAAAATAATCATATAAAGAAATAGAAAAAGTGAATGATGTATTTGCTCATTTCACTCTTCTCTAATTTTTTTTTTTTTCTAATTGTATGGGGATGACACCCGGCCTTGGCACACACTGCGAAATATAGTTGTTTGAAATTTTTTTCATAACATTGCGTACGTTTGTGTGCGTGTGGAGATGAGTGCCTAATAAAAATGGAGGTTTTGTTTCAAAATCGAGAAAGTCATTCATTTTCTTAATTTTCTACTTCTTTATTCTCAAATTATTCTTATTCTATTTTCTTCGCAGTGCATTACATGATTTGTAATAGTCGCTTTTCATTTTTCTTCGCTCATGTGGTTTTACTTTATGGGCACATACGGTATAAGAGATAAAAGGTGTGAAGATTGCATCGTAAAAGATTCTAATTTGATCATAATTCATATTAACACATCTCCTGAGTTGTGGTAGAGATATTTTGTATTTGATCAGTGATTAATTTATTGCACAGAAAAATTCTTGTCCATCAAAATTGCCATTGTCATTCAGTTATTAGAATGTAATGTGATTTATCTGTACATTCAGTTTATTTTTTCCGTGTAAATAGACACGACTATTTATTCATCTGAATAATTTGTTCACTATCAAAATTGTCACAGTCATCTTTCGTTGCATATTTTTTCCAATTACACAAAACAGTTCATAAAACTGACAAGTCTGATAATGACAGAATTCGCTGTAAAAATCTGACACAGAAGAGAAATATTCTCTAAAAACTTCTCTCATGAATATTTTCAGCTCAATTTCTCAGTGAAAATAAAAAAAAACTTCACTTATTAACAAAAAGAAAAATTGTGAATGTATTCACCGTCAGAATCGTTGAGGTCCAACAGACTTGCGAATTGATCATGGTGCAATTCCAGGATATTGCAGTAATTTCATTTCTTTTTTAACCTCAGTATTTTTAATTATTTCTCTAATTATGTATACAAGACAGATATGAATAAATAGAAAAGAATGGATGAAGAATGTTTGGATAAATTGCCTGTTGATATTTGTTGACTAAATTTATATCGCTTTGAAATAACGGATGTCATTAAGTGGTAGTTGGTAGATATGTTTACTTACATACATTTGTATGTATGTGCAACAAGAGTGATCATGGAAATGAAATTAATGGTTGACTTTACCGTCAGAATGATGAGTGTATTTTTTTTTTACCTCCAAGTATCGCTTGTATACATTTATACAAATGTGTTAATAAGATATATGTCATGATGGGAATGGGCGAGAATTTAAAAAATTGTCGGTCTCGAGAACCCTTTCTTCCTTTGTCCTTCTGAAGACGCACACACATTTACACATAGGCAGATGTGGAACTGAGAAACAAGCACGAAGCGAGTGCGTTATTGTCATTGTGGTCCGAATGAATGAGGTACAAGGTCCATTGGAAAGAAAAATATATAAGAAACGAATGCATTATTATTTATAGAAACACCGTATTCGCAAATGAAAAATGAAAATATGGAGAAAATTAATTGAAAACGGAAATTAATGAGGATTATGAAACACAAACGCGAAAAAAAAAAAATAACTGTGATTCATAATGGATCATTAAAAGTGAAATTAAAATATCCACAAATATATTGATGTTCATTGATGCTTTTGATTGTATTATTGAGCAATAACATTTATTACCATTAATAGTGAATTATGATTTGGAAATAAAATAATTGTCTGACAAATTAGGAATTAATATGTAGATACTTAAACTTTAAATGTTTTGTAGATGAATGTAAAAATTGTGTTGAGGTTCCCATTGATTTCCAAGAGGAATCTGTATCCTCATAATTCAAGAGACCTTTCAGAGTCTTAAGTGTTAAACAAAAAAAAAGATGTTTATACATTTTTATCTGTATTATAAAATTGAAATTCTTGATTCGTTTACATAACTACAATAAATTGGTTCAAATATATTCCATCCTTTCACAATCATGAATTTGCTTAGCATTATAATCATACAATATAATGAATAATGTGCGTGGATATAAAATTGTGCTACAAAAAATTCGTTACCCACAATAATTTCTACTTTTCACATAATAGAAACAAAAAAAAACAATTTATTTATAACTCAATTCTTGATATGATTTGTATTGTTTATTCATGAAGTTTGTATAATATATTTTTATAACCATAAAAATCATTTTACACTCGAATAAAAAATAATTATTACAATGCAATCGATGTAACTCAAATAAAACTTGAACAACATCGTGAATTAGCAACGTCATTCCAGTTGAAATAATTTCTAATTTCACTTCCAACCAAAAAAAAAAAAAAAATAAATTCAAATTATTTTCTCCAACGCATGATAGAAATAAAACAAACGAAAATGAAGAAGTGTAAAAGGAAAATTACTCTCTCACATCGCAATATTGGCATTCAATCTTGATACATGACCATCGCGTCTCCATTCTCACCTTATGATCCCGGAAGAAACGATCATTAAAGACGGAAGTGTCTATACAAAACCGGACATACTCGTATATAAAGCGTTTGATATTATTCACAAAACAACTATCACCGCTCCCACAAATCCCCAAGTATAGTTAAGACATGTGCATATATATGTTTATCCATATAAGATTGAATAGAACTGGATGAAAATAGAAATAAGTATGGAAACCAGTTAATACACACGTAGACACATACATTACACTTAACAAATACAAACGAATAAGGATCAAGATCCTGGAAGGTTGTTCAGTATTATACTCTAGAATATAGACAAAAAGAAAGGAAAAAGGTGAATAGGTCGCATAGGCTACTCGGTCCAACGACCTATTCCAATAAACATCTGACTGTCTCAAGACAGTTAACATATATTTATACAGTCAAAGACAAAACATGATTTCATACGTCTTATACACTTATACAAAGATATCTACTGGCAGTGACTGCATAAATATTACTTGCAATAGGCGTGGCAAAGTCAAGCGTTTTCCGGTTTTTCCATTTCATATGTATACGTTTGTATTTATATACAAATATATATATATATTTAATGAACGAACCTGTGCACAGGCTCAGACAAGTTGCGGGTGCGCCGAGAGCGAAAGTATTTTATGCCACGCTCGGCTTGGCAAGAGAAAGGGGACACGACGCGCGGTTTGCTCCTAATTTTCTGTTTTAAACTTCCAACACTTCTCACTCCACGCAGCCACACTCTCAATCTCATATTTCTGAAATCAATGTTGATACGCCAATGTATATATATATTAAGAACCAGGACATAAAAATAAAAATGTTTTAATTCACGCACTGAAATTACAGGTCGTATAAAATTAAGTATAAAATTTTATATTTTATGTATGACTCATTTTTCATTATTCTTTAATAATTCTTGTTACTGCATGTTTTACTTTTATTTATTATAAATCGAGAATTATTACATGATTATATTGTGTGTGTGTGTGTGTCTGTGTGTGTGCATGGACATTTGTACGATGATGATGAAGGGGGGTGAAGTGGGTGGGTTTGTGCACGACGATAAGAAGTAAGGGGAAAGCAATGAGAAGTTTGCATGGGTGAAAAGTGAAATCAGCTCTCCTGACTTATTCCTTCTATCACTGATATATTTATTACATATATGTTTTCATATAGCACATATATGAACAAATTCCAATGCTGTTATGTTTAGGGAAGTGTTATGCGTGGAAATGTGGTAGCGTGAAGTCCACCGGAAGTTGGTAATCTCTTGATGGATTGTCTGCATATTCATGTTTATGTTTTATATATGAAAAATGAAATAGATATCGATTGGATATCAATTATTTGTGATTGTCATTTCACAAACGGATCTTCAGGTTTTTATAAATAATTCTTATAAATAAATCAATACATTTATAAATGTAGAAGTGTTTATTTTCAAGGTTTGTTTTTCAATTATTGTCGACAATTGAATCTCTAAATGACAATTAAGAAGAAAATAATAAGGTATACTTTTTCATTCAAATGTTAGTCATTCACTTTTTTCATTGTGTTTCTTTTTATCTTTTTCTCAAAACATTTATATGTGCATTCTATTCATTTATTTCCACTTGTATCAACGGATATTTCTGTTGCATTTGTGAGGATGTCCTGATAGAAACCGCACAATTTAAAATAACTTGACAACCACAACGAGGAAATTTAACGGTTTATCCATTGTGACAATAGAAAAAGAATGGAAAAATAAAATTCATTTGGAATGAAAAGAAGTCAAGGAAAAAACGTCCGAGCTTTTCTTACACATTTTGTTTCGGTTCAACTCGTATTATTACGTCACAATATTGGTCGATTCACCGCGGTGCAGTTAGATTTTTTTTTTGTATACATAATGGGGTTATAAAATCTCGTAACAATGAGCCCGCATGCTGGTATGGCTGAAATTATGCAAAAACATTTTATCTAATGAGCGTGACAAAGATGAAGGGGGGAGTAAAAAAAATAGAACACTGAAATGTAAATTGAAGTGGATCTATGTAGGTTTTCCCAGTGAATTTATCATTATCTGTTTTCAATCAATGGATGATCTGCTCTGGCGCAATTGCCTCGCTAGGAGTCAGTCGAAAATGGAAATAATTATCGCGCAAATATGTAAATGATTCGATATCCCAACTTGACGATTAAGATCGACAATTGATTGTTTCGTGATGAAGTAATTATATTTCGTAATTATCAGATCATGTGCCTTTGCACATGGGACTTTACTCCAAGCAGCGACGATTACACTCCATTTATTTTAGAAAAGCAAACACACATACACACTTACAACGAGCGAACCCATTTCATAATGCAATGGATAAGCCATAAAACCTCTTACAGACTGTATCAATTCATCAATTATTCAATCACGATGGTTATCCTCTACATCTCATTGTATCTCACAATGAGATCGTTTCATGAATCTCCGATGGTGGATGATAATTCTCAGTGATAGTCATTCCTACTGGAAGCGATCTATATTAGGATACATCATGAATCGACGATTATTATTGAAGAATTAAATTTAATATTGTCGTACAAGCTCCATATCTTACATTTTAAATATTATGCAAGATGATACGATAACAATCACACGTTGAGTGATATACAATTCACGATTCATAGAATGTATCATTCTAAAAATATTCTATTTTATCTGTTCCATGCAATAGATAATATTCCATTTTTTTATTGTGTTCAATGATTGAACAAAAAATGGCCTGAAAAATTAATTTTATCAGGGCTTTATCGTTGTGATCGGTTGATACGTCGTGATAAAAATTGTTCTATGAATAACGCAATTCTCTGGATCAATAATAAAAGTGAAATAACAGGTTGTGAGACTGTTAAATGAATTAGAAAATTTTTTTTCTAGTTGATTGCAATGAATTTATAGGAATATTCGATATTTCAGATCAACGTTCACGTCACAATGTAATTTTTGATGCGAAAACAATAATTGAAGTAAGAAAATAGCCACGCTCCAAATGAAATCATCACAATACTCACGCTTCAATTCCATATTCATTATGTACTGAACCATTTCGCAACATTAGACATGATACTTGATTAACTCGGGTTCAGTCTCTATGATATTGATAGGTAAATAAAATTCAATCCCAAATGTACCTTCCGTTTCAATAGATCAACTCAGGAACTTTCCATTCACTCCATTTCTTCGTGGTTGAATGCATCGAATTACTTTTTTTTTCACAGTTCTTTCTCCTGACAATGTTTTGACAACTTTTAGGAGAATTAATTATATTCTCAGCACGAACAAAATTCGAGAGAAATTATTGGACCAATTTGAATCAATGAAAGTTAAATTTGTACGTCACTCTCCACGCCTCCAATATTTTCACTTCTGACTTCACGAAACAGAGTTGACTTCGATATTTTATGAATAATAATACAATCACTGATGAATAGCTGATTTAGAAAGAAAAAAATGGAGCTCGGTTTGATGAATACGAGTGGAATGGAGTTGGAAATCTGATATAAATTTCAATAATTAAATAACTGATATTTATCGAAGGGGGACTCAAATTATAAAAAGCGATTAAAAATACAACGGTATGATTTTTTTACACATTGAGGAGTAATTCTTTTTATTGTTCTAATGTTCATTATTACATGTGTGAGTAATGACTTAATCAACAAGAATATTTATTATAATAAAAGCCGACGTATATAATACAATTAGGGCAATTAATGACAAAAAAAAACAGAAAAAAAAATTTGAAAACATAAATGGAAAACTAATTATTCTGTTGTATTTTTCTATGACAGCTGCCTCAATGCCTCAAACTTTCTAGCTCTCCTGCAGAGATATACTATTTTCCTCTCTACCTATTTCTCCTCGTCTCGTCATCATAATCATCATCATCAATTTTTTTTTTTTTTTTCGTTTACCCCTTTTTTCCATTTTCAGAAAATCGTTGTGATGTAACACTAAACATTATTATGCATATGATATTATGTACTAATTCTACCTAATGCTTTTCACATCATTTTCGTTCCATCATACTCTTTTCAATTATTTCTGCATTACAGCTACGATCAAAAATGATATTATGCGTTTTCGGTTGTACAAAGGTACAAAAGATTGTACGTTCAATCATGATTAATAGTATTCATATTTGTTCATATATGTATATATAATTTTTTTCAAGTTTTTAATTTTTCATAGTTTTTTCATTCAGAACATCTGTTTAACGATTTCTAGAACTTCCTCAAATTGAAATCGACCAATTTATCACTAGACAACCACAGAACGAGGAAGAGCAACATTTTTTTCTCTTTTTTTATTTTGGTTTCATACACAACGATATTCCCGATCTGTAAAATGAAATGGGTTATATTTCTCTCTGAATGAATGTAAGAATTGAAGGAACGTGTTCGAACATTCACGTGTTGTAACAGAGTAAAGTGACTGACATACCATATAATTTAACCTTTTTTTTGTCAACCAATCTTTCCCACCGAATCAGACGGAAACGTCAATTCACTTTAAATTGAAAAACCATTCGTAATTATGTGAAATATAGGGACAATGCTCGTCTACCTTTTGCGTAGCCAGTGGTCGTCGAATCATACAACTTTATCAGGGAAAAAAAAGAATTCGGAGGATAAACACCGAACTGTTGGATCTCACAGTATTTTGTTTTTCTCTTATTTATCGGAAGAATGTATATCAATCCGCGGCAATTACGCACTTCGCAATCTATCATTGAAAATAGAAATGAGAAGCACTAATCAATTATAATTTTCTTCGATGCATTGTTACGAAAGAATGGAATTTATTATTCATGATTATTCATGCAGACGAATTTGGGGAGAATGTTAGAAGCATTATTTTTCTCTTTCTAACTCACGTCGTAGTTCTGGAATGGAACGATTGTGCGGCATGCGCTAATTATTTTTTTCCCTGTATATATTTTTTTAATTAATTGGTTCGACCTCGGCATACTCATAAATGAATGGTGATGATTGTGTAGGTTCATCAATAATACCGGATGTCGATAAATTCATTGGAGGATCTGGCCAATCATCAACTTTTGTGCCGCCAATGTCAAGACCAAGTTGTAAATTAGTCGGAGTATTACGAATAATGAAATGATCATCAGTGAGTGGCAATAAATCTTTCAATAATAGCCAAATATGTTCATCAGCGACTACATGAACTTTTGGTACGGGGAATCCATTGAACGGGGATGCAACTGGTAAAGTATATGCGCCCATATTCTTGAATATTACCCAATCACCAAGTTCCATATCGTGCAGTAGAACACTCTCAACAACTTGATCCAATCCGTCACAAGTTGGACCCCAAATGCTTGACGGAATCAATTTTCCACAACCAGCCTACACAGCAAGATGGCGAAATAAATGAAGAATTAGCTTACAGCTAAAAATAATGTCAAGACAAAAATATAGTTGATTGTTTAAGTGATATGGTATTTTACCTTCAGTGGTGTAGGAACAACATGTTGATGATCATATAGAATGCAATTGAATGATCCATAAACACCATCGTTAATGTAATACATATTATTTGTAACTGAGTTCGGTGACATTTTGTCATTGCGAACGGAACGTTTGCTGTGTATGGCAGTGGCCAATGTAAAAGCCGATGCAACGAAAAAACGACCCGGTTCCGCAATTATCTGCACATCGTCAGCTACAAAGTGAGATTACGCATCAGTGAACGATGATCATTAATGCATAATATTCATATAATGAACTTCGCTCGAAATGAAACTCACTACTGAAGTATTCATCGATAGCTGAGTTGATAACTTCCGCAATTTTTGCGATGCTTGTTCCTGTATCTCCAGGAAATCCTCCACCAATATCAACGAGATACGGCTTGAACCCAAGATCCTTTGACAGATCGAAGAGACTTCGAGCGTGACGAATAGCACGATAGAAGACCGGTGGATCTTGACAACCGGAACCAACGTGGAAACTGATTCCAACAACGTCTAGATCCAACATACGGGATAAGCGAAGGAGATTTGGGGCTTCGAAGATTGGATCACAACCGAATTTCATTCCCAATGGACATTGTGCAACTTCAGCATCACAGCGAATACGAATCACCACCTGACATGTACCAAATCAATCATCGTCAGAAAAGACATCCTTTTCATTGTGGGCATGAATATTAGTTTCACCGAAGTATTACCTTTGCTCTCGGATGCATCTTCTTCAATTTATGCAGCTCACTTTCATTATCCACTGTTGTGACGTCGACACCAACTGCTGCAGCATGACGGATGTGTGAAGCAGGTTTAGCGGGATTAGCGAAGATAATTCTGGATGGATCTACACCGACGCTCATCACTTTGCTAATTTCACCCTAGAAATGTAAAATATAAAACATTTCACACCGTATTGACAATCTCAGACAACAAATTAATCAAAACGCCCAGTCAATCGTTGTACTATACCTTCGAAGCACAATCGAATCCGGTACCCAGCGAAGCGAGAACTTCAATGACCGTGAGACTGTCATTGCACTTGACTGCGTAAAATGGTTCGACACGTGGCAATAATTCCTTCCATATTTGGTGTTTCTTCACAATATCACCGACGTCAAGCACATAAAATGCCTCTTCTTGCAAACCACTTTCCGCAATCTCATTGATGACTGTCATAACATTCGATGAGTTATCCAACACGTGAATACGTTCGTCCAAATTTGCAACTTTCATGATTGATTCAGATATCTTCTTTCAAGAAGTGTGAAATATTTCTTTTACTCTACAGGCGCTAGGCAGCAATCTAAACAGTATCAGAAAACGTAGATTTATTTATGAGCGTCAATGGTATAAATCGTGGATAATCACGTTAGATCATAGGATTCTTCATCAAAACTCACGAGGCAGCTGTCAATAAGAATTAATAGTGTCGTGGGGAGGCGAATTAAGACAAATTCGGCGTTGGGGGTGCTAGCAAAGCCACGGGGGCTCTGCGTTCAGGCCCAACTTCCAGTTGCTGCTGTTGCTCAAATACCCACCAACAGACTGGCCAACCAGTCTATCGCAGATACAAGCCTGTGAACAAATGAATAATATTTATCATTCATCCAATAATTCGAATGAAACAAGATGCGAATATCCTCGAAACTAGATTCAACAAAAAAACTTGATTTATGCGGTTTGGCGATTAGGAAATATCACACGATTGTTGCTTGTGAGCCATAGTACACTCTCAAACAAGGAAAACATCCGTGACAACGAACTTACTTGGCGATGGGAGGAAATTCTCGTGCCTTGACTAAAACCGTTGGGATAAAAAATGTTTAATGGTTTTTTGGTTGTGGCGTTAAACAACGACACTCGATTCTATAGAATCACGGAAATTTTTATGATAGACAATAGAGAACAAAGGAGCGAAACGATCTGTAATTGCTTCGACACGCAGTTACTTTAGATGAATTTCTTAATGTTGCTCCAAAGAGATATTTAATTGTACTGAACGCAACACTAATATTTCGACGACTATTTATAGTACTTGATAAGTGTTATCAGGATAATTCTGCGTGGTTCCAAGTCGACTCGTCATAAGCACACATTATCTTTCAGTCAGAAGGTACATGGTTCATAGAGATCGTATCTATCATTCGTATGTAATACATAAAGCATGTGATAGATATGGCCATCGCGGGTCAGAAGACATCACGGACCAGAAAATAAAGAATCAAATGTTTACAATAGTTCAATTTTTCATTTCAAAATATTGATTATTATTGTTGATGATTCCGTCGTTGCATTTCTCAATGGCAGATTTTTCACTGAATCACCGTGACGCATGGAATGGGATCGATTTCATTGGAAATCCCCCGCTGTGCAGCTTTTCAAGTACTCTATCGCAATCCTTGAGTTGATATCAAATTCATCAACTTGATAATTTAGCACTCGAAAAAGTTTTTATACTGATTATCAGACATACTACTACACCTGGTTAAATATAACTCGTATTGAATTATTAATTCATTAAATGTTCTTGTCTTTTTGTATTTTTTGGAGTTTTTAGTATTGAGGTACAACATAATTTGGACCCAATAAAGCATTTGATAAGAGCACTTCACCACGTTTTTGATAATGATTAGAGAAATCAGAAATAACTCACGTTTCATAGATAATATTCAGACCTAAATACCGTACAAGAATTGTTGTTGGCATTGATACTTGAGATTTCCAAGCTAACATGAGTGGGCATTGATACTACAACACTTAACGTATTAGTTTCAACGCTCAAGATTGTGAAAAGCTGATCTTGAAATAATGATGGTTCATCATAATCGAAGATAGAAGAAATGGAATGGATCTCATATCGACTAGTACGGTATATCTATCTTAATTCATGTCCTCGCGTTCGTTCTCAAATACGAACTCTGATTGGAGGTGTCTGATTTTTGGCGTAGATAACACACATCAAAACCAATCAAACATAGATGATGAAAATAACAAAAACAGTTTAAAAATCTAATGATACAATAGACACAAAATTCATTATGTTCTCTATCAGCGCCACCATACAAAAATTCCACAATACAGTTCGTCATTACAGATGCCTTCGGGGATTACACGTTGTAAGTAACGAAGAAATATCCTACTTCACAAATATTCGAAATCCGTCACGATATATTCTTTCACAGTAATAAAACATTATATCGCATCAGGATTCTATCAAATTCTTTCAGCACAAGGACACATCTGTCCATTTGGTATCACTCGTCCAATTATTTTTCTGACAATCGTTACACATATGTCTATTTTAGATACTGTTGTAATCGTTATCACAGTGTCATTGAGTGTCATTATTTTCTTGTAACTTTCACCTGTCGGGAGAGAAAAGAAATTTCTGGAATGACCAAAAAATTCGAGTTCTTCGACTGCTGCTGTCACAACAATCATTGGAATCATCAAGCCATCCATTTCAGATTCATAGAATGATTACGAATCATTCAGCAATATTTTTATAAACTCTATAAGGAAGGCCTCCGTAGCTTCGATTACTAATTAGATTCATTGAAAGTACATTTCATCACTATTTCCGTACTGCTAAAAATAAATAGAAGCATATGTTAGAACTTTCATGATATGCACTAATTCAATTCTCGACAAAGACAGAATAAGCTCTGAAAAATTGTTGGCTATATAGAAATACTTCCACAGAGAGATGTGCTCATTTGATTTTCGTATTCATATATATACTATCGCCTTAACTCCGGGATTCCTAACTTATATTCTGTAATTTGAGCTGATGAATATATAAAGAGTGTGTGAGAATCCACGTGTGTTTCAATCAACAGACGAGAGGAATTCAATGATGCAACTGAAGTAAAATTGATATTTCGAAAATAGAATAAGAAATATCCTATACATTCAATCAGCCGCCTGATAAATCTTCGGAAGTGCATGATTATGACGAAATATTATATGACACAGTTCACCACTGGCTCATATCATTTCACGTGACTTCATTCTATTATGTCTGCCAAAAGAATTCAATACTAAGGCATGTACACAAAAATATGTATGAGTTTATATGGACGTATGAGATGAAATGAAGAACCGATGAGAATTGATGTCTTACCTTATCAAATGATCGCCACCCTGCGGGCCGGCACTCGGTTATTGGCGGAATGATGGAGGTTTTCGTTAACTGGATCCCAAAAATGAGTCAAATCGTTTTTGAGGACGTAACTAAAAGTCCGTGAGGCAGCCAGTGCTTATTTGATTCACGGGCTTGGATTTTACACTGATAAAATGCCGAAAAGTACATTCGTTCGTTAATTAATCGTATTTTCAAGGTAATATTAATTCTTTAACACTTTCGTTCGATAATAAATTGAGAATTTTATAAAATGACTCGAGTATTTGACTTGTTATGTTGGGAAAATTTTCCTGAAATGAACTTAGATTTTATTTCGCGTCCACAAACGACCGTAGTCGAAGCAGAACACGGCCATAAGGGTGTGATGAAATCACAATGGTGGAAAATTAAGTGTTCCAAAAGTAATTCATAGGTTACAGCCTATCTTCCAATGCATTCGAGAACGCATTCCACTGGCAGCACTGTCGAGATTTTCGTTTCCCGCTGAAGCGAAGGTTGGCAGGCTACTCGCCATATGATTTCAGCGGGAATTTTCGGAAGCTCAAACGAAATGAATTCAAGTAGATGACAAACTACATGGGATTTAGACGGCAGGACTAGAATCTGCAATTCATCTCAATGTCAGCGATCATCCGCATCACGATGTATTCCAAAGCTCATTATTAGATTCTCACAATGCGCGTGTAAACCAGAATATGGAAAATATTCACCAAACAGAATTTAATCTTATCTATCTTCTTTTATTACGAAACTGTAACCAATCCATAAATGACAGTGAATTTCTGATACTCTATAAAAATTATCAGTAGCGAAGAAAATGCTTCAGAATTAAAGTATCATGTGTAAACATTTACTCAATCTTCATAGGTGAGGACAATCCTCTGATAATCGTCCGGACAACCATCACAACACTGAAAGAATTATCGAATATTTCAAGGAAAAATCAATCCAGATTTTCATTTTTTTTTTTATTTTATCATACCTTATAGCTGCGATTAATCCAGCTGGCATGATTTTTCCAGTATTATAATAACGGTAACCCATCATTCCACCTAGAGTTAAACTTGTACCAAGCAGTACTGCGCAATCACGAGAATTCTGCGAAGTTTGATAAGCTCCATAGCTTAAAATCGATCCAAACAATAGTCCTGCTGCCAATGATGGTATGGACTCTACATCACACGTAATGTTCTTTTGAAAAAGTCATGAATCATTGTGAATAATATATGTACTGGTGGATACATGAAAAATGGGTGCATGTACTTATAGATGAGCAGAACTCATTCAATTAAATAAAACTCACTCGACTTCACATAACCCAATACTCCACCACCGGCAACAGCAGCCGCATAACCAAAAGCTGCGTAATCAATCGGCATGATTGATAATTTACAGTGTGTTCGATTGATTTGATACAGGGATACAAATTCTTTTCTTATTCTATCTTTTATCCTTTATTTTATCTTTAAGCATTCACACAGCGGAATGTATGATGCCCACACAATATAATATTAATGTCGCTGTTCGTCACTGGCATTTTCGCAAGTAGTTCCAGAGATTTATATAGGGACTGTCTATCATTTCAAAGTTGGCGGCAGTTTGAATACCGCTTTTTCCTCCGCTTATATTCCCTCTCTCCTCACCCATGAAAAAAACCTTTCAAAATTATCGCCAATTATTAATCTTATAATGAACACACAATCTAATATCTCAATAGATATGATATAAGTTTTTTTACCATATCTCCTACTTTGTCCTTTTGCATTTATATCGGTGGAACTTGATGAATCTGTCTATCGTTTTTTTAATAGATTACGAAGTATCCATTCGTACATGCAATGGAATGAGATCGATACATATTGATTGAGTTTTCTGGAATACCTCAAGTGTATTGTTGTGACTTCTTAAAAACATCAAGTCATCATTGAATACCATAACACACCCATATTCAAGTTACTTAAAGATACGAAATTGTAAAAGGAAGAGTAGTGAGAGAATATTCATATCTTACGGTAACGTCATTACTTGTTTCTGCTGTACTGGAACGTTTAGTGTATTTTTCCATCGGGTTGTTCAAACAGAATATCATTTGAAAATCATATTTGGAAAAACCGCGGAAAAATGGTGTCACCCGATTTATTGCTGAATACTGGGAATATATTATCATTGAATGAATTGAAGCTGAAGGCTGTTCGGACATCTGAAGAGGAGGTAAAATTTCAATCATAATATCAGTCTTGAAGCGGTATCTTTCCAGAAATATGGGAACGAAGTTGCATGAGATACGATAAGTGAGGTTAAGTTTGATAGAATACATACTTTGCATTTTTCAAATACATATGCTTAATGTGCAATTTTCTGTTGATTGTCGTTCAATTATTTCGTGTTCTATTGACTTTTCGTGCAACCATGCGAAACATATCATCCTCATTGGAACGATGGCAATTCTTATGCCGAATACCGCCCTCCCTTTGACATCCCCAACATTATTTGTGCTTATTCAATGCTTCACGAAGAATATCAAAAATCGTCGTGACACTGGCATTTGCAGGATGATGCATTCCTATGAAACAAATTTTCATTCGAATTTCAGTTGATTGAAGCTTTAAATATCGTGAAGAATCCAGCAACTCAAGAAAATGTCACGAATAGTGTAAGTAAATAGTTCCCAACACAGTTGTAATCCCTATAATACAATGAATATGATCAGGGTTTAGTCTATTCGGCTGTTCATTACAGACAAATGGTAACGAAGTTTCGAACTCAGTTGGTGGTGATAGAAAAGACCTAAAAATAACTGTGAAGATATTCATCACCTCAGCTGATCCAGATTTACTGCAAGATTCAATCAATCGAAGTATGTGCTCTGTGCTATGGAGTAAAATTTTCTACTGTATATCCAGAATTAGTTATATTGACATGAATTTTCACAGCACTGGAAACACTGCAAACAGAAAGTATCGAGACATTAATTCTTGCTTATGGTGAAGCGAAAAAAGAAGAAGAAGAGTTGGAATCATTGCAAAAATTATGGCCAATACTGGAGAGATTCGTAAAATCTGGAAAACTTTTATCAGTTGGGCTTAGTAATATCGATACTGAAATCTTCTTCAAACTTTACGAGTGGGCAACTGTAAGTCAAACTGATATTGCACCTCTGAGTCACCTTTAGAATTGAATTATAATTTTTATTGCATTGATGACAAATCAAATTTTATCAGGTGAAACCTACTATCGTACAAATAAGTCTTGCAACATGTTGTGTTGTGCCACCTACCTTACAGGCATTTACGCAACAGCATGACATTCAATTACTGACGCACAACGATCCCTATCGTGAGTATATGTATATATACTTTCTTCAAATGAATGATCAATCGCATGTTACAATGATTCCATTTATATTTGTAGAAGTTCTTGGGGCAAAATCTCTATCAGAACTGTTCGGTGCTACAGCTGTATTGAGATGGGTTGCCAAATACCAAGTTCATGTTAAATGTCGTGGCGTTCTCTCATCAAAGGGTTATCTTGTAAACTTGCAACAACCTTGATTCTATCATTTATTCATTAATATTAAATTCCGTTATGAGTGTTATCTACACAAAAATTGTTACCTTATCAGCGATTATGTCAGATGCATTGAGTAACGGTGGATGATGCAAACTCCGAACTTATCTGTTCCAATTCGATATGTGCATGTATAATACGATTACTTATTGGAGTGACATAGTATTTTATCATATATAAATGATTATTTTCACCTGTGTGGAAATGAAATGGTGCATTACTCTGTAATAATAGTACAAAAACAGATCGCAATAAATAAAAATATTGATTTTCAATGTTTCTGCTCTTTGTTTATGTGATTTCAATTAAAATTTTACACTTCATCAGAAAGGTTGATACTGAGCATGATAATGAACGTTCTATCCATAAAATAGTCAATCGGATATAGATCAACACAAGCGCAATCCCAAATTCTGCTAGATAACTTTGTCGCGATGATGGAGTAGAGAAATTTCACAGAAACTATTCGTCATGGTCAGGGATCTGGTCATGCCCAGAGTTTTATAAGAAAGAATTCGCAAATAACAATAAATCCATCACTATATGCTAATTCAAGGAATAGTTCCCAACTTATTTGAAATTCATCTGTGTTCAGAGAATGATGGGCAAACCCATTCATTATTTGGCCAATAGATGGTATTTGTTTCCCAGCCTCGATGACCCAAGTTCATCCCGGTATCTTATTCTCGAGCAAATAATGAAGTAAATAGATGAACCAGTATCAGAAAAATTGCATTATTGAATGGAATTCACTTCAGCATGAATTAATTCTTCCGTCATTATTTCAATCCAAGTATTCCAATCTCGAGAAAAATCTCTCTCAATGTCCCTCTCTATTTTTTATTTATTTTTTCATTCCCCACTTCATTTTTTTTTCTATCCTTTCGCCCGTCTGAATCTTCTACTAGCGCGGTAGCACTGATCAGAAGTCTTCTATATATCCAGAAACCAGAGAGACACAGGAGCAAAAGTGGAGCTGTGCTCTTTCCCTCTCACATCCATTTCATGTATGTGTCGTCGTGTCGAGAGTTTGCGAATTCTGGGCATCGATAAATGTGTTTAAATTTTTCGTTTTGCCTCCTCTCTTTCACACACTCTCTGCCCTCATCGTCATGCATCCGAGCAAACCTTATATACCTTTGAATCTTCTTTTGCGGTTTCCTTTTCTCTGTGGATAACCATCCCATCCCTATTCATCTTTCTTGAGACTTCATTCCTTCTTTCTCTCTCATTCACTCTATCGCTCTCTCACTTTCCCTCGTTCCCTCTCATTTCCATTGGCCCTTTACGTTATAACACCGCGTGGCACACACTGAGAAAAGAAGGACAACACCAAAGAACGATGGGGACAACTTGGAGTTGGGTTATAGCACAAACGTCGCTTCCAACTATCGCTCCCTTCTTTATATTTATTTCTCTGTCTATACCAAACGTTGTCTGCGCTTTTGCAACCCGTCCTTCCTCTTATTCATCGTCTATACACATAAACGTTTATATGTGTACACAAAAATAAAAATTACAACTGTGTGCGGCAGGCGCGTGTGTCTTTCCTATCCTTCCTCTTCGCCACAATTCCACCTTCTTCGTCGAGGTTCATGTTGGCTGTTTGCGCGCACCCCCTTTAGTCAACCGAAGGACCCATTCTCTCTCTTCATTGTGGTTCGCTCGCGTATATTGTCGACTGTTGCTGATGTTGTTGCCCCTGCTGTTGCTTCTGCCGTTGCTACTATACCGCTGCTGGGGCGGGGTATGTCCAAGCCATATTATGTTATGCCTGCAGACCATGGGCTCTGACATACTTTGTATGTTAATGCCACATAATGTTCGGTTTTGTTTCTATTTTCCAACATTCATTTGTTTGGCTTTCTACGTATGCCCACACAATTCACTACTTAACCTCTCTTCATTTCTCTTTCTGTATTCTTCATCCACACAACGAGATAAATACACCGATCTTGATTATTTTCATATACTTTTTAAATTTCCAATCTAAATATCAAAGTATGAGAATAAAGTTTCACTTATGAGTGCTGTAAATAATTGAAATCTTTCCAAAGTAATTGCGGATAGCTCAACAAAATGAAACAACACCCACCAGTGAATCAACAGAGATGTGAATATAACAGAACTCATGTGACATTGCTCACATGAATTGAATCAACATCAATACCGATCCACGTAGTGAATTGTCGGCGTTGTGTATTAAACACAAACCGGCGCGTGGCAAACCTGAATGTGTGTGTGTACGTACTCTTGATGGACGCACAAATCGACAATCAGTATATTTTTTCTTTTCCATTTTTTTGCTTCCTCTTCCTTCCACATTCACGTGTATACCAGCCACAGTGCATCACATTGAACAAACACACGCGCACATTTATTCAACTACCATTTACATTTATTCGCGACTCGTATGTATATATAACAGCGAGATGAAAGCAAATGCGAAAGACGTAGAGCCATCGTCATCGCCCACTGTGTAACCACATTGTGCCAACAACACATTGTGATGAATAGAATCTATGTATGAGTTGAGTTAGGTCATGGTAAAAAAGACTATACGACGACTCTCGTTGAATGCGCGCGTGTTACGTCAAAGACAGTCTCTCTCTCGTCCATGGCAGTGAGTATTCTATATAGACCTGTTGAATGTGATCCATCTGCTGTGACAGGTGATGCAGTAACGGAATTGTTCCTCTTTATTTATCTTCCATCGCTTCCTTTTTATTTCTTTCTCTCTCGTTTCCTGCATTTTTTCTCATTTTTCCTTTTCGTATTCTTTTTTTTTTGGTTTCTTCATTTTATCTCTTTTTATTTTCTCTTACCCTTTTTCCTTACTTTATTTCACATATAATACAATTGCCTATACTCTCTTACTGTAACTTCTTTTATTTCACTTTGAATTCACGGGCAAGTTTACTGTCGTTTTGCCTCGATACTTACACACGTATGGGCGAGCCATATACATCCCTCTTGTGAGCACCGTGCGCGCGGTGAATGCCGCCACCGCCGCCGCATGTGAGGGAGGTAAACGCAAAAGCCCCGTACCTCGGTCTCGCTCCTGTGTGTGCGATGCAAAAGCCGAGTATAAATAAGCGGCCTGTCGTTTGCGGAAGCAGAAAACGGGCAAAAGGACGGGAAATAAGACGAAAAAAAAATAATGGAAGGATGGTAAGAGAAGAAAAAAATATGTTTATATATATATACATAT
>JABMBR010004866.1:0-20281 GCA_018881525.1 Meteorus sp. PSUC_FEM 10030008
AAAATACATTTACCCGCTCGTATATTTATGTCATTTGATTCATTCATTTATGTAGAACTATATTAATAAATATGAGTGCGTGTGAACGCTTGAGTCGACCCTCTATATGACACTGCTATCACAAGATCCCTATCAGCCGTACATTATTTATTTTTTTCCTCAAACTCGATGCTGAAATGTATATTCCCGATGATATCGTTAATGGACTTGACGTCTTTCTATTGAATTGATATGAAACGAAGTGGGACTCGCGAGAAAATTACAACGTTGGAAAAATTGATGTGTTCGTCACCGTAGCCGGAGACTAACTCTCTTCTGTTATCGTTCGGCGCATTCTCTCTGTTTACATGCAACAGCCGTGTGATTCGTGTGATGCGCCAGAATAACGGGGGTAGGGATAGTGTAATCGCACTGTGCGGTTGCTTTTGCCCACGAGAGTGGTATAGTGGCGAATAATAGGGGGGCAACTATACAAGTCCACGTATATATGTATATATATTTTGTGACTCGACTATACCAAATGTCCTAGTGAGACGTGCGATACGAAAGAAAGAGAGGGACTCTGCTCTCGACAAGAAGAGGCACTTGATCTGATGGTAAAGATGCTGCGAGAGATAGAGCAAGGAAAGAATATATTATAGGGACAAGGGAAAAGATGAAAAAAGTGAAATGAAGAGAAAAATAATGGAGGATGGCTTCATGTCATCATGAAATGGAAGACAAAGAGAATAAAGAAATGACGCGAAGAGGAGGAGATAGTAATGATGGTGGTGGCTGGGTTGGTGGTGGAGAAGAAGAAGAAGAAGAAGAAGAAGAAGATTCGCATGCAGTTGAGTGTGCACCATCTCGCGCGTTCGTCTTCACTTTGTTTTACTTGTGGTGATACCATTAGTCCGAGTTGCAAGTAAGAGAGGGATATAGGAAGAGGAATATATGATACTTGAGTGGAGTATACATGTCACGTGTGAGTACGCGTCAATATACTAACGCAACACAAGAATGAATAATAGAAATAACATGGGGAAAAATTCCATTAATGCATCCTGTTGTGTCGATGAGCAGCCACTTCAAAAGAGTTTTCTCGTTTCTGGAATACTCCCATCGTTCATACAAAATTCCCGTATGAGCATTGACATCATAGTAGCCTCTTCATCCAATCGAACATTCGGAGATTACCCACCCTACAAGAATATGATCATTTGCGAGTGCTCCGTTCATTGAACACAACTTCTTAGAGATCGTGTGGAGCAACAAGAATTATATAGTGTTTGATGTCACATACTGCTGAGACACAAAAAAACTATCTCTATTAAATGAGAGCGTTCATACTCTATGGCAGATGAAGCAAAATAAAATACTAAAATATCGAAATGCTAGTTATAAATTCCTCCAGAAAAAGAAATACAATAACTTGAGTAGACAATGTGATGATATCGTTCGCAATGAAATTAATTATACACTTCCTCCATTTTCATTCTCGAAACGCGAAATTCAATCGAATATATTTGGCTGTTCCATTATTATATAATATACCAATTGTGTAATGACACAATATATTGTCCATTTTCATCAACGAGTTGTGGAACATTTTCCGATTTTGTATTACAAGGAAGGACGTTGTTCATGTTTCAGGTTTAATGGTGAGGGGAAGGGGGTTAAAAGAGGTTGGGCGGAAAAAGAAGATAGAGGAAGAAAAAGTGAATGAGAAAGAAAGTGATGTGACGGAAGAGAGAATGACAGAAAAAGATTGTAAAATATACGTAACTACGTGATAAAAGTCAAACAGAAGAGTTTGAATGTCGAGTTGGTGGAAGGTGGGGCATGGTAACAGAGAGAATGATTGGAGTTTTTAGTGAATTCAAAGGGACCACCTGGGGGCTTTGATTCTCTGTATAACTAAGTACCCAAGCGAAAGATACATTGGGGAGAGACACGAGAGATAGTGCTCGTGAGTACCGGACGGTGTTATGCGGCGATAGAAGGCGAGATAGAAGAAGATCGACCGGATCGGAACGTATATACGCCATGAGACGAGTCAAACCGGCGGAACGAAGTAATGAATTTCTATACATAGAACCGCATAGAAGAGGAATAAGGGGAAAATGATATACTTGCCTTGATTACAAATCGAGAGGCGAAGAACGCGTGAGAGTGAGACAGAGACCGAATGAGTTGTTGATTGGAACTCGTTTTAGATGAAAAAAAATGAGAGACAGGTCACGAGAGGAAACGCATGATGCATATAAGCGTGGGCGAGAATTACTTACAAACTGTTATGTCTATATATTTGAGCATGAATAATATTATATTGAATCAATGTTAATATCAATTTTTAATCATTGTCTCTCGTGAAGTTTCCCATTTATCCTCCAATTTTTCACAATATCCCTATTGATATTTCTTCGAACGGTGTATTGGTTGGAACAATTGCTTCCTTTGATTAGTGGGAAATTTTCTTATCCGAGTTTTTCAATGTATTGAGAATTTACGTAATAAAATGATAGTATAAAACGTGACAATGTGTATTGAGGAATATCAGCTCTAAACGAGGAGTGGTTGATGAATAATTTAATTTTAAACATGTCTATCTTCGAATATTATTCATTCTCATATGTTGATGATATTCTTCAATGGGGAATAATAGTTGTAATCCAATGGAATCACCTTTCCCTGCTATTTGCCCTTTTTTTTCTGTTAGGAGGGGTGTCGAACATATAAAGAAGATCTTGGCCAATGGAATTTTACCCGGTTGACGCGGAAGTTGTGATGGGTTTGCAACAGAGACCGGTAGCAATGTCCTTTTACAGTTAAATCGGATATCTTTTTCTCATGTATTTATATATCTGTATTGAGTAAAACAAGTTCTTACGAAGCATTAGAAACTGATAGGTCACAAAGTTTTGGATATAGAACGAGCGTCAGGTATACACTGGAATATGTTCTTCTTTTTTTCATTTAATATCTATTATTGAACATCATTTGAAAATATTTCCTCAATCCATCATCGGGTTAAATGAATTTTTCTTCCTTTTTTCGTTCGCATCAGGCTCTTGTATCTCGATAGGATTTGTACAGTTCTCAGCAATCCTTGTATGAATAATTTAACGTTAGGACCCCCGCATCATATATAGGAATAAAAACTTGAGAAGAACTTTTAAAAAAATGAAAGATTATTCAATATCGCGGTCACGATTATACATATGTATGTGTGAAAAAAGAAGAAGAATTGTATTATATGCGGCTGACATGGCAATATTACGACAAAAAAATGAGAAATAAAAAATGAGATGTATAGGAGAATTTATGAATCGGTCAATTCATTTAAAGAAGGCGGAGGCGCGTTACAATCGGTTAAGGTCAAAGCATTACGGTAGTGTTGAGTAAGCTGAAATATATATAATTAGCACGGGCGCGTGGTGTTTGTGCATTACAATATTTTCATCATTGATAATCACACTCGCATGATGTGAATATTAATCGAATGGCGACATCGAAGTTTCAAATCGCTATCATAAAATGAAGATGGTAGCGGGGATGAAATGAAAGTGAGACGCCATCACAGAGATGATCCAATGGAGAATAAATTTTAGTGCAAGGAAATAAAGACAAAATATTATATTGCGAACACGTGTGCATTCTGCCGGTATCGTACTTGTGTTAATGTAGTGGATAATATAGCTGTATGAGTATATGTGTCTATGCATGTTAATGGCTATTGGTATTATGCGGGTTTTTTTTTCATAAGTTTGCCTGAAGCGCGACGAAAACATCGCAGCCGGTCGCGACCAGGAAGCGAGCCACGGACGACCGGTCGGAATCAACGTGAACGGTATGATTACACGTTTGGCAGTCTCAAGCGTTTATGAATCCAAAGTTTTTTACGATATATAACTGCCCATACGCACATATATCATTCTGCATATAAAGAAGAAGATAGAGACGAATTAGTATCTATACAACTTCTTTGTATTCGGTCTCGATTGTGGACAATGACAATTTTCAGTGGTAAAAATTCATGTATCATCTCTTGAGATAAATGGAAGAATTTCTAACAATATGTCTCTAGTTGGATCGAGACTTTTGCCAAGTCCTTCGATTACTACCATACTCAGAATTATGTTTATGAATGATTCATCTTGCTGCACTTTGTAACGACTTAATGCTCCATAAAATTCGTGAAGAAGCGCACTAAAATTCACCTAGAAAGTGAAGGAGAAATGTGTTGATGGAGGAATTAATTTGATTCAATATACATGATTTGAAACACACGTTTGCCAAACTGAAACATTTATCCAAGTGTCTATTCACAATATCTGCCATTGTTTGTTTAAATCCATCGGGATCTGGCGTCATGTGTTTGCTATGTCTCATAATATATTCTCCAGCCAGTGCACCCTTTCACAAAAAAAATAGTAATTAGATCAATTGCGATTTTTAATTTTATGTAAACATACATCAGCTCTCGCAATTGAATGAAAGACGTCGTGAAGGTTCTGCCGTGAAGATTCACTCAGAGTTGCAACTAGACCACAATCTAATATCACCAAACGTGGTCTAGCAATGTAGCGAAGCGGTGAAATCTTCAGAAATGGTATTAAACACTTGGACGGTGATGAATTTTCTTCGACTATAATATTTCCTGGATGTAAATCGCAATGCACGAAATTATCTGTAAATATCTATCGAGGCAGACAGTAGAACAAAATGTATGATTATTATTACTCTGTAGAATGATATGATAATTGGATACTTTACCATTTTCAGCACTGCGGTGATTCCTATTTTTGCAAGTTCACGTTGAGTAGAATGGTCACTGGAATTGATGTAATTAGATACTGGTGTTCCTTCGTGGAAGGATTCAACGAGAACTTTTGTAGAAGTGAGGGATAAAATAGGCCGAGGAAAAGTCACGGTTGTACTTTGTGAGAAGTTCTCCAAGAATTTCAATAAATTTTCTGCTTCCAATTTCATGTCCATTTGGTTCTCAATCGTGTGTGAAAATTCATTTATACAATATGGTAAACGCAACCAACATAACGATGGAATGAGCCACGCTAACCACACTGAGAATGCGCGCAAAATTGCTAAATCTCGCCTATATGAATACAGAAAACTGTAGTCCAATCATGAATTCGAAAATAATTCACTCGGTGAAAAGAACATGTAATACACCTCAGATGACTCTCGATTCCCGGATGCAAAATTTTAACAGCAACAGGATATAAAGATACAGTCTCGACCATTCCTTCACCTACAATATCCGTTCTGTCTTCATTATTGATTTTTCGTGAAATAAAATCAATGAGCGACCCCAATTTAAAAAATTCTGCAACTACATGATGCAAATGAGTTGTTATGAAATTACTATCGGGATATAATGGACGAATATGGGTCGAAATATGTTGGTTAATATTGAGATGAATACCATAAACATAAGTTGGCACTGAATTCTCTACAGCGCACATTTGTGCGTTTTGATTAATCCATGCCTTATAAACCTGCAGAAACAAAAGGAAAAATAAACAAATGATTCTGTTTTTGCAATACATTCACGCGTGAATGATGTATGAATAATGATGGTTTATACCTGAGCACAGCATCCAGATCCAATGAGACTGTCTTCATCCAACTTGATAAACAGTTGTCTCCATTTTGGTCCATATGTAGCTTCGAGTATGTGCTTAGTATACAACCAAGAATGGGCTGGTGTATGTCGTTGTAGTGACGATAGAGACGCACAAATTTCTTCAGGGAGAAGATCTTTCCTCGTTGTTGCCCATTGACCCAATTTCATAAATGTTGGTCCCAAGAATTCAATAGCTAAATCACATCTTGAATATGTAATCGGTTAAAAAAATAATTTTGACAGATGAATGGATATTCTCAACTTGTTTACCTTTCAGTAATACGTTGGGAAAAACCTGCGGCTTAATCAAACGAACAATGAAGTAAATAATCAAAACGGTCACCACAACGGTAATAATTAAAATGAAACGCGCAGCCATAGTTAAACTCTCTATTATAAGTCGGAGGAATGTAGTTCTTTGCTTATGATTTTCACTTTTTATGCCATCACGAGTCATGTTGACCGTGATACCCGATGTAGTTGTATTTTTCTTGATAGTATCGAAATTCTTCAACTTCAGTGATGAAGGATCGAGGAAATATAAGAAATGCTCTCTTGGTACCCTATTACTCAAGTGGTTCAGATGATATTTCAAATATTTCAGGGATTTAAGAGTCTTTGGCAGCTTTGGTAGTAGGGACATTATTTATTTATGTTGTTCAACTTAAATAGTATAAGTAGATTTTCCACAGACAGAAAAGAAACAATCTAAGAAAGCTTGCCAATCGGATGGAAATTGAGAGAAAAGTTCCAAACAAATGAAATGGATATTGAAATTGTGATTTTGAAATGTCAATTGAGAAAGGGAATGCTCATGATGGTTATGAAGGAGATACGAATAACAAAAACAGTTGAATAATTAACAGTAACTTCGTAATACTGCCTCCTAACATCCCACCTGAATAGCACAATATCGAAAAATAAACTGAACACACACGATATATTTCGAATGATCGTTTTCCCGCCGTTATAGGTAAACATGCGCGATACACATTGAGAGAGAACACTACATATGACATATCGCAACCAACCCCCTATGTGTTGTTCATATGTTGACAAATTGGAGGGCACAAACGGGCAGGCACATCTATTTACGTTTACACGTTCACGGACCAAGTTATGTTAGCGCAGAGTGCAGACGTCGGGGTATATCGTTGCACGGGTTAAAAATAATCAAGAAAAAAAGGGAAGAAGCATATTTACACAAATACCCAAAAATAATTGCTGAGCTCATATGCTCGTGTTCAAGTGCTAATAACGTGGATACAGGAAAAACCATCGTACTAAAACACCATATATAATTTCTATTTGAATTATAACTCATCAACAACCAAAATGGGTGGTAGTGAAATATGCATACGAAAATAAAAGATCTACAGACTATAGTAAACAACAGACATTTTGCATCTTCACTGCGGCTACAATCACTACTTCTACTCCTATTACTGCATACGACGAAGCCCGAGACGAGCCTGGTATGAAAAATTCCATATGTCAAATAGAAATGACGTAGGTTTGCCATTGGAGAATTAGACAATTAAATCGTGACTCGGTAGAGAACGAAGGGTTCGAATGAAGAGTAGTGTAAACCATCAAGTAGAATACAGATGATAAATACGAGGAAATATAGTATTCAACCAGATGATGACAAGAATTACAACGTCATATCCACATATTGAGTCCAGATAAGGAGGAAAAAATATGCCAACTGTTGTTAATTCGTCATTGACATACGAGATATTGATGTATCTCAATTCATTTTATTTCGGAATGTTTGCTGTGTGTGAGTTGGGCATGGGACTCTTCAAGGCAACCAATCTTCCATCACCAAGCTCCGGCACAGCCATCACCGAGTTTTCGTTACTATTATTTCTCATAATTACAGAGGGTGGACGTGTTTATCTTGGTAGAAAAGGGAATTTGACTGAGAGAGGACTGCCTATATTACTTGGCATTGTTTTGACAATACCCAGTGCATTGGCAACACTTTATTTCCTATTCTGGCAGAATTATGTCCTTAGATTAGAGATGATCCTCTGTAGTATTCAATTGGTCCTGCTTACGGCTGAACTCATCATTTCCGTGATGTGCCTCATAGCTATTTATCGCCCTCCGCCTATCGAAGAATAGTTCACGATAATACTATGAATTATCTCATATTTCACAATGCCAGCATGTTGCATTGCCTGTTTCGATACATACGCATATACATCGTCAAATAACTTAATTCAATATCATTTCACAGACATACAGATCTCTACAGGTTTAACAGTGAATATTTTGATCTTTATAAATCATTCCAACGATATAATATGTAAATTGAACGATATTATCCATATGAGAATGTTTTGAATGAGACTAATATGGAATTGGTTTGATATATGCTACGTGACTGGTAACCAATGTTATTGATTATCGTTGTGCATGTGAGTCATCAGTGTTGCCCTGTACTGTCATGTATGTTTGGGTTTTTATTCCATGGGAATAACCAGAAGTAAAAGAAGTGAAGCGAGAATAATCTCGGAAAGGCCTAATATATGCGTACAGAAGTTTGAAAATGATCAAAAACAGTCGTAAGATCAAGTAGACGTAGAAAGCGATGATCCAACAGCACTTTAGAATAGTCGAATAACCTTAGGTCTTAGAAAAACATATTGGGAACCCATCCAATTTGTGTGAAAATAATTATTTCCAATAACAATAGACATTTTAAAACTCAAGACATTTATATAACATCTTTGTTCTCCTTTCATTGGAATTATTAACATCATTTTTCATTTCCCGTCATCGTAGGTAAATTAACATAGATCATTTGTTCATATTCATCATATATGGTTATGCGTCGCTATTTACACATGTCATCCCGTCATGTATGTAATATTTCTTGGAAAATGATAAAAATTATTTTTATCTAATGGAAAATAAATAAAATAAAAATGAAACAGATTACGAATTTACTTGATTATATGAATATGTGACCCGCCCCCCTTCCCAATTTTTCTGAAAATTTATCTTTGTAATTTCGTTTCCTGAACTTTCGTCAGCTTCTGTTTTCTCATACGAATTACAGCTCACTGAACAAAAAACAACACCAATCGATGATTATGTACACAATATCAGTCTCTGAACACATGATCGATGTATTTATTCTATTATTGTCCCTATATATTCTGAAGATACCTACTTGAAAAATACTAAGATGTTTTGGAAACGTGTAACACGTTGCATGGAATTTTGACAAAGAGCTTTACAAATCCGCAGCTTTGCATACATGTCAAGTAAGTATATGAATCTACATTCTTTCCCCTTACGATAAAGAAAATAAATATTAATCTTTCATACTGTTATTTTCTGCACGACGTCTTCTGATAGCACGCAAACGATTGCTACAATATATTCGCAAGAATATAGATCCGAATACAATAATAACGCCAATTGCGCTGAATACGGCAACATGATGTTGATAAATTATACATGACAGCAAAATCGCCAATCCCTGGAAGATAAGTGTTATTATTAATGAGCAGTTATAAACAAAATTGATAAGATAATCAGAAGAAATGAAATCATTTACCTGACGTATTGTCATTATTATCACGAATGTTACTGCGCCGAATTGAGATATCGTATAGAAAATGAATAATTGTCCGCTCGCGGAGCAGATTGAGATAAGTAAACAATCGATTGTGAAAGTCGGAAACTGTGACAAGTAGGAAAAAACCTCTGAGATCGCCGACTCGAACATTTTTTAATTGTTTTACATTACCTTCATTATAAAATATAAAGAGTGTGTGAATCCGGATTGTTGGAACAATGAAGTTGCAGTCAACAAACAAGAAAACATATTCACTCCACACATCATCTGTATGCTGCTCGATCCGTATTCTGTGAAGAGAGCATTCTGCCAATTACTTGTGAAACTATCCAACACCATATACCCACTGAGGAGAATTACACCGGAAATAGTTGTTGCGTTGTCTGCAACATCGATAAGGGGTTTATAATATCATCATTTCAACAAGTAGTGATATGGAAGATGTTGATTCCGCTTGAATTTTGTTCACCATTTTCTTGATCAGTGCTACCCATCATGAATAACGTCATGCCAATTGATATCAATCCTGCTGTTACATATTCATAAAATTCATATGAATTACGCGATACGATTTTTCCCATTAGCATCACGGGGATTATTTTCGATGCTTTTGCTAAAACCTGAATGCAGCTTTCTTTCAGTGATGCATCTAATTCAATCACGTGTTTCAATGATCAATATCAAATCTAGACGTTATCTTACCTGAGTGGGAAAACTAACATACTTGAGTGCTTCATATTGACACCAACTACTCATGATGTTCGATAACGAACAAAAAGCATATTTATATAGTGGCGTAATGTGACGTGGTTGCCTTCGGAAAAGTAGATATAAACCAGACATCATGAAAGCCAAGATTCTATTGACAAATACCAGGAATTGAGAATCTTTGAAATGTTCAGACTCGCCACTATCATTCACATACTCCTACAAAAATGGGGATTGATATGAAACGATATATTACTGGAACGGTAGTCATTAGTTAATAGGGTCCTAATCAACAGTATCTAAGGTCATTACCTGAGTCATGATTTTTTCCTGCAAATATCCCCACGTTAAATAACTTATTTGTAATCCACAAAAACAGTAAACGAGTAGAATAGCATCATGTGAGAATGTGCGTGGCACATGAGCATCAGAATTCTGGGGAACATAATCGGCAGAATCCAGCAAACCAGACTCTCCACTTCCCTGAAAGCATCGTTGTATCACACGAGTTACGATTCCAGTTCCTAAAAAACGAACTCAATATTTGAATGTGTTGAATTCTCGGAGAGCTACGGTTATATTGTTAGGAGCAATTGTTTACCGTTCCTCTGTAGGTATTTGCTATACCTCACATATTTATATATAATATATCCGGGGAATAAAATAGTTGCATATCCTAATAAATTTATGCACAACCGTATAAGCCAACCATATGATGGGGAAGAGTTCGTCACTGGTTCTTGAGCCTCTGTAAACGATTTCACAACCTGGGTGGTTCCATAAATGATACCAGTTGAAAAAATGATTAGAATACTGTAAAATATTTCGATTAATGAACTGTGACATGAACCTAAGTCATTTCTGATGCATTGTTTATTCTTTTACGTAACCTGCATACCATATTATAATATTGCTAACATAATTCCCCATTGTCGCATACGTCCGATTTTATTTATCCTCAACTAGAGTATGTTGAGGTTATAAGTTGGACATATGAGTGTTAGCGCCGTTTCATATATAACCTGAAAGAATCATTGTCACATGAAACTTGAAAGATGTTTTATTCATTCGTCGATGTAATGTGAATTAATTTTGCGCGTTAATTCTCATCGAACTACAGTCATTGATCAGCGACGATAATACTTCGTGACAGTATCTGAGCAAGTGTACTTTAAAGAGTTCTGGAGTAGTTCGAGCACTCGCGACACTTTGAGTTCGGACTGCTGTCGTAAGCGTTGGTGTTATCACACACTATATCAGGTCATTGTCAAAGTAATTATACATGAGTATGAATCGGACTATTATAATATGAATACGTATACTGAACATAATTACACAATATCTTGCTACTCATTTTGTCCAAATTTATTTACATAGGTAATATGTCACAGTTTATCTGTACAATATATGGTGATGATAATTTTTGATTATCGGATGATTCACGAAATTCCATTCCGGGTTTAATTCGAAATCATACACGTGCAAAATTAATTCAGAATGGGATACCACATATGTCTTACAGAGATGTTTTATAATCACGCTATATGATGAATGACAAACAGCTACATAAATCGTTCACAATTCAGATTTGTTCGCGATATGTATTATTTTTATTCTATGAATGATTTTGAAGTTTTGTAACGTTGATCTATGCTCCCTATCAATCTGACCAGCACAACATATTATTGCAGATCTCTTGAAATGTATTTTGCTTAACAAACGATGTGTTTGAAAAGATCTTCGCATTCAAATTTAATTGATTCGTAACAAAATGTATGTACGAGCATTGGATCACTTGTGAATGATGAAGAAAAATGTGTATAAATTTATCTCAATGTCATAATGAAAGTAAATTGAAATATTTACTCTTATACTGAATATTTACATATGTGATTTCAAGTTTCTTTTTTTGTCTTCAAGGAATGACTTCTCTTATTGAGTTCAAAATTATCTAAGTTTGTTTTTCTCAGCCCGACCCCGATTGATATTCCTTACGAGTTGTCGTTATTGATAACGCTACATATGCTTTCGGTTCGCCATTTTTGCGCAATGAAATTCCCATAATTTTCAACTCTAGCATGAATGTCCAAACGGGATGCTAAATCATAGGTACCAGGTGCCGAAATTACAGCTTGAAGTTTCGCATCACGACGTCCATATGGCTCTATACTACAACGTATAGTTGTGTGACAGGCGTAACGAAAAAATGTTGACGCATGGGGAGAATACAGTTGTGATTTAACGTTTGGCAAGTATGACTGACTGTAAGGAGAAAAAATAAAGAAGTAACATGTTTCAACACCAACGAACGAAAGAAATATTATATCACGTTACCTGCTGGTTCCAATCGTATTGATCAGCAGGTCGACATTAGATTGAGAGTTATTCTGTAATTGAACTGTAACAGGGATGATGCAGATTCGTCTTTGTCCGAATGAATGCTCAGTTTTTCGTGGATGACTGATCGAAAACGTTATAACATTTTTTTGAAGTTCGTCTACGTCCGCACTATCTTTATTTTCTATACTCCCTGGATCAGGAACGTTACGGTCAGGGCCAAAAACTTTCAAATGCATTGAATATTCATTCGGATCCGATTCTATTTCTTCAGGATGTCTGTACATTTTATTAATCAAATCCATGTCGACATGATGTTGACCTATCACTTGTCTAACAAGCACATCGTCATTTTTCATGACTTTCGCCGTCCATCGAACAATAAGTGTTATTCCAAATTTTACTGAGTGCATCAGTGGCGATGCTGATACTTGTTTAGCATGGCTAGGATAGGTATTATCAGTGATGTCCAGAGGTAACATATGTCGCCTTTCAACGAAATCAATGTACGGCGAGTTGACGATTGAATTCAAATTTTGGTTATCACTACCAAGATCAACATCAGAATATATTCCTGCATCATTATCGATGGCCCGTCGAGTTAACTTCAGTAATAAATGACATGTTTCTCTTGGTTGTACATTAGTGTTAAATGATGGAACGATTTGTTTCGATAATCGCCAAATATCACTTTTCAACGATAAATTCGTTAAAGATATCTCGTTTACGAATCGATCAGGTAGATGATTATCATTTTTTACTTGAATAACCAAATTTATTGTCGGTGAATCATTCTGAGTCACTGCACTCATACGAGCAATTGCTTTTATCTGAAGAGAATTTGATACTTCCAATTGCCATGTATGACGACACACACGATAACGAGGTGTACTAGTGGCCACAGAATTTTCGTAGTAAAATAATAATTGTAATCGATGAGTACCTTTTTCATGTGGAGCGCGTATCCACAAAGGCATTTTGAAAGTCTCGCCAACATTTAACAACCCATTAGTGGAAGTTGGCAAACAAATTTTCGCTACCGAATTCATGGTTCTCCTTTGCGAATAATCACATTTGCCCAATTGATCCTCCAAACAAAATAATTTTGGATTAGTCGAGCCAACATGAATATTGCGCAGGGGTGCACTACCAATATTTTTCACAGTAACTTGGAGTCTTTGCATCTCACCACATAACATATCCAATGATACTTTACTGAATGATATATGCATGAACGGTGCCTTATCCATGATATTGATATCGAGTCTATAATCATTGCCGTAGATATTCACACCTGGTTTTTCCTTCAGATTCTTCAATTTTGGTCCACGAATTTCGAATAGTCGCTTCCCATGAATGACTATCGATGAATTGCCAATAGGCTGATCATTACCAGCAGTATTAGGATTCGATAAATTATAACTTATTCCCAGTATTTTCAAATTACCCATTTGTGTTGGTGTGCAAGACAATATGACACGTTGTCGTAACATCGGCTGAAGCACGATAGTATCAACACTGACCGTGTCAACTGAGCTGGACTCAGACAGAGAGTTTTCTGTTAAGGTTTCGTTTGTGAATGTTTCATTATCTTTCGTGAATGCCCAAATAAGTTTCATCTTAGAAATTGGAAGGGGAATACGTAGGGGGTTGTATAATTCTACTGATAAATGTATCGGCTCATCAACAACTGCATGAGGTTTCGAAGTGTTGTTGGTTTTTTTCGAGTAAAGAAATACAGAGGGCTTGAAAATCATCGAAGTAGTGCCCTGGGCTTCAGCCACAACAGTTTCCTCTAATTTCGACCATTTGTTACTGTCATCATCGTCGGAATCATCAAATGAATCCATATCTACCGATGTATTATTTTCAGAAGATTGTAATAATGGTCTCAATAATACTTTTATTTCATTACCATCAATCAAAGGTAATGGCAATACTGGAAGACTGTCGAAATGCATGGGATTATCTTGAATTAAAGTATTGTGGATGTGTAAGTATTCGCGCAAGAATGCAGCTTGCTGTGCCGCTGGTTGTTTACTCAATGGGTTCAGTAGCTTTTCAAAAGCTCCCAATGCTTCCTCAACTTGCTTCAATGACGCCGCTTGTCTACCGATCGTGAAATGAATGTGGTCTTCAGCTAGAGACCATCCTCTTTGATGGTACACTTGATAAGATTGTTGATAACACCTTAAAGAATGTTTGCGTTGACCTGCTTTAGAAAACCGGTGCCCTGCTAATACGGCATGGAACGCATATTTATGCATCATTTTCGTCGCAATAAAACAGTACGCTGCTTGTTCCAATAAAAGTGCAGATCTCAAATCTGAGTCTTCGCTAGTCATGCGAATCAATTGTTTTGCAGCTTCGCCGTAAAGTGATCTCCCTTTAAGACATTCGGCACTGAGAATAGTTGCACGCGTAGCAAATTGCGGCATTTTACAACTATTTGAATATGTTAATATTGCATCATCCATATATTCAATTGTTTTTCGTGTCATTTCACCTTGCATGAACGCACTCAATGCGGCCATTTCGAGTGCACCTGCGTAATATAACCACGCTTGATCCGCAGCGAAATCACGTTTAGCACTATGATAGGCTTGATATGCCAAACTGTAATGACCGAACATAAAGCAGAGATCACCCAAACGACGTAACTGGAGTTCGGGCGACTCAGCACTATAAATAACGGCGTTTGATGGTGTTGCACCAGGTGTTCCGGGTTTACTAGTACCGAACCATCGTTTGGTAGCGCTGAATAACGAACGACTCACACCTTTCTTATTCGAAATTACATCGTTTAACAGTCCAATTTGTTTTTCAACATAAGGCAGCAAACTCTTCAAACAAAATTCGGTGATTAAAGTGCGAATTCGTTCCAAATCCTGTGTCGACAGCCGTGAACCATGTTGTGCAATTGGACGAGTTGGCGAGTCGGCCCAAACGTTTGCATTTATCGGCGAACCGGCAGTTTGCACCGATGGTTTCAAATTCTCAAGTGACATTTCACTGAAACGTTTTTCACTATCCGGACTCAGTGGATGAATTGTAACGGGAACAACCTCCTGACCAATTTCTACAGGTACAGTTGCAACTTCTGAAATTTCCGACGACAGGCTCATTTTATCGGTGACATCTGGCGACAGTAGAACTGGTGGATTCTGCGGTGCAACTGGCGTACCAGCTTGACTTGATTTATCGGATCCACTAATCACTTCGTTTGGCATAGCAGCAACACCTCCAGTATCAGCAGGTGTCCTCGGACTACTACTGTGGTCGCTGCTTAAGAATTCTGTATGTTTTGTTAGAAATTGACTCCACGGATCAGGTAGATGAATATGATCTTCTGTATTGCCCGGTGGTCGCGAATTCATTTGTAGTAGGAAACAGTTGTTGCCATCATATAAATTTTTCATCTCCGTGAATATCGACTCGGCCCTGATTGGAAAGACATCCAATGATTGAATAAACAGATTATTCGATAAACGTGAATTTTCTCATGTAAATTTCATGCGTACTCACCTGACTTTCTCATCCTGGCTAGAATCGTATATCAATACATAATACCTCAGAGCATTGTTGTTGAACCATTTAGGTAATTTTCCCGGCATATTTTGGTGCAATTGCATAGCCATTTGTTGAATTTTTTCTAAAGGGTTTTCTTCAGAAGTTGAAATCACGATCATACAAGCCAGAAAGTGTTTCGTAAATTCATGGTCTGATGGAAATTGTACATTCAGAAACATATCTCGCCAGGCTTCGAACCATGGCACAGACATCGGGATTTCCAAATTGGTATCGCCTATTACAACAACAGTTGTACGATCGCATTGTTCAGACGTGACAGAATCATTGAGCATCTTTCTGGCAACAGTTGGCTCGGGTGGTTGTGCATAAATGTCTTGGATTGCTAGTCGCAAATTTCGAACAGCAATAGATGTTCCCTGTGGATCCTTGAAATGTCCTTCAAACAGAAACGAATTCGAACAAGGAAATGGTATTGTGGACGCTATAACCTTCGGAGTGCAAAACTTCGATCAATATTAATTCAAAAACGATCATACCTTCATTACTGAGATTAGAAAAAGGCTGCAAAAGTTCAACGAATGATAGGTTGTTTTTTTGACAAACTGCTTCAGCGGATTGTGAACAGACAGCACCGATTTGCAACGAGAACACATTGCTTATAAATTCACGTGGCGTTAACTTGCACTGAGCCATTCCGGATTATTATATTAAGTGAATTTTTATGAATTTAATTGTTAATATAGATCTAGCTCATTCTGTCTGACAAAGTCTGATTAAACGAACTTCCATCCGATTGAACATGTTATTTTTCACGTGGTCGTACTATAGTGGCTCATAATGTGTCAAAAATTGAATGACAATCACTATAGCAGCTCAATCACCGATATTATCGCCACCGTCATGACGTCTGAATAGTGGCTGAGATAAACATGTTCTCTCGATACTAATGGAAGGGATGTACACCCCCAATGAACAGCTGTTCGTCATAATCATATGAACAAATTGAGAGAGGCATCTGACATCATACTCATCTGTTCTTCAGATTTCTGTCACACGTTATGCAAGGGGCGCCTCGATCTGTGAGCTTTTGACTGTTGACAGCCAAATTTTCGAACGTTTGGATAAGCACCATTTGAATCGGCATAAAGGAAAAGAATCTAGTATGTCTTCATGTGAATATGCATAATTTTTACATCCAGTTTCATCGTCACGAGAAAATAAACTGTATCGATGACTACAGACAGAGAAGATAGTAATAGTGACATCTGTAAGTGATTCGTATCCTCAGTAGCAGCGACTCTGTCAATGGAGGCGACGTTGTACTTATTTGTGTATTCGAATACATTCGGGAGCGAGTGGTAATGGGATATTCAAGATTGTGGCTACAGCTGATTAGGGGTATGTCACGTATAAGTCATCGTATCACGTTGAACGTGTCAATGGTATTCCCTTTAGGATGATGTCGCCCAACAGAATCAACATGTGTTATAAATTCTGTTCGAGAAAATTGCGATATATGTGTGATGAGAAAGGCCCACCGTCTGCTACTGGGGTTAATCGAATCGGTATCATATCAATTTCCATATTTGGCATTGCTATAGCTATCGCTACAGCTTTATTTTCTTCGTATATCCATAATAATTTCGACGATATTCCAGGTATGACATTCATCGCTCAATCAATGACAAGAATTCAATGAAATTTATATTTCAGATCGTGATATCCGTAGAGTTTTCATTCCTTTACCTTCCGAAAAATTTCTCAATATTTACGAAGAAAATACACTGAGCCTCCCGTTCGAACCCGTTGAAATAAAAGAATTTGAACAAGGAACCGATGCTGCGTCTGTATCTGAGGCGATAACATCATTACAACTTGCTCTCGAGATGAAATTATCTGGGAAACAAAAGAAAGCTGTAAAGTTATTCAAACACGCAGTTGCATTGGCTCCACAGCATCCTGACGTTTTGAATCATTATGGGGAATTTCTGGAACACATGCAGAAGGACGTGATCAGAGCGAATGAATTTTATGTGAGGGCATTAACTTATGAACCAAATCATGAAGGCGCACTGATTAATAGAGAGAGAACGGCGCGCGTTGTTGAGGAGCTAGACAGGCGTATGTTGACACGAATTGATGAGAAAAGAAATGCATTAGCCACTATCCCTGATAACAACGCTGCACTCAACCGAGCTAAAAAAGAAGCGTACTTCCAACATATATATCACACCGTAGGCATTGAGGGGAATACAATGAATTTAGCACAAACTCGTGCCATAGTTGAAACAAGGACGGCGGTTGCAGGCAAAAGTATTGATGAACATAATGAAATTTTGGGGCTAGATGCAGCGATGAAGTATATCAATGCTACGTTAGTCAATAGTGTTGGGTCAATAACGATAAAAGATATCTTGGAGATCCATAGACGGGTCCTAGGTCATGTTGATCCAATTGAAGGTGGTCACTTTCGTAGGACACAAGTTTATGTTGGAGGCCATATTCCACCCGGACCTGGTGATATTCACTACATGATGGATGAATTCGTACGATGGTTGAATAGTGAAAGAGCTATTAGAATGCACCCTGTCAAGTATGAGAATATTACTCCACTTTAATATCGAGTATATCAATTCGGTATTGATATTTCACACATTTTCTTACAGATATGCAGCTTTAGCTCATTACAAATTGGTGCACATTCATCCATTCTCTGACGGAAATGGAAGGACATCACGATTGTTGATGAATACAATCTTGATGCAAGCTGGTTATCCGCCAGTAATCATTCACAAACAGCATCGCCATAAATACTATGAGTATCTACAAGTAGCAAATGCAGGAGACGTGAGACCTTTTGTTAGATTCATTGCTGAGTGTACAGAACAAACTCTTGATTTATTCCTATGGGCAACTACTGAATTTTCCAAGGAAGTCCCAGCACTCAGTCAAGAATCGTTAATGAAAGACCGACATAGGACTATTGTGCTTGATGACGATGGGGGTGGTGATTTCCTTGACGATTAATGTGTTCTTAATGTGTATGTGTATAGGTGAGTGTTGATGAGATGACTATAAGTAGGACACGACAACAACTCGATTCATTGTAATTGTAATGAACTTGAAAAGGAGTGCTTTTACCGTCATCAAGAGAAAGACGAACTCAAGTAGTGATGCAGGGGGATTATATAATGTGAGAGAGACTATGAAAACAAATTCATGTAATCCTGAAACTTCAGTCACATTGTACTTGATATTTCTTTTAGTACATTTCGTCAGTGACTCAATCCACTTCAGGATATTTATATAAAGTTTGATCCTATAGTGCACTTGCTGGTCAAGTTATTTATGGATAGATTCTTATGTACAGTTGTTAATTATATGATCACATGAGAGAAAGTTTCTAGAAAAACTATTATATCGAAAAATGCCACTTTTAGAATGTTATACGATACGTTAATAAAATATTTAATTTGAAGAATTCGGATCTTCCATGATGTGTGTGATGATATAGAAATCAACTATCAATATTTAGTTCCCACCTCAAGATTCGACTCATCAGATTCCTTCATGCTTACTTCTCATTCATTCAGGGGCTAATGAAATTCAATATTCGAAAATGAGGAATGAATTTGGGGACCAAAGGAATCGAAAAAACATATAGTTGAAGAACTTACGCTATACATTTCGATTCCATACTTCCAATTTTGTTGGAATGGACGATGAAAGACAATCCAAATGTAATACCAGACTTATTCTCAATAAACAGAACCTTCATATATGAACGATAGTTTGTGTTGTACTGAATCATACGAAATCGGTCCTCTTTGTTTTTCATCAGGGATCTCTCAGAAATCAGCTGTTATTAGTTATTTACTTCGTAATAACTTAGCGCTCATGTTACTCAACATGAGAAAATGTGATGAATAAAACTCTGTGTAATATATGGATCAATGCAGTGCAGCAAACGACAAACCATAAAACGAAATAACAATAACGTTGAGTCTACGTTTGGTCGTAATATGAATGTACAGGGGATTTGAGAATCGAAATTTAGGAATCAGTGGGACAATTATCCTTCACTTTATTAAGATTTTCATTCATCTATCAGTTTTGGAATAACACATTTCATGGGGTGCCCCAGCGTTTTCAAATCAGATCATACTTCTGTTCATACTCGCACATTCAATTGCAACACATATCTCTTGACTTTATCTGATTCACTCATCCGAGAATCCATTTTGTTGCCTCATGTTAATGAATATTCAAGACGGAGAATTATTTTTGGATAGAGATTTTAGAGAAAATTTCAATCACATCCGCGTATCTGCGATGCAGAACACGAAAATAGATCGTTCGTTTATTTCTATTATATATCTCCAAATTCATCATCATATTCGTATATTCTTCTGACACATTGTGAACCTTCCAAACTCTATCAAGAATTATAATAAAAGCACTAATATTAATAATAATGATAATAA
>JABMBR010004867.1:0-20277 GCA_018881525.1 Meteorus sp. PSUC_FEM 10030008
AATATAGTTAAATATTATGTGTATCTTTTAAAAAACTTCCAGAGTGAAAATAAAGAGCGGAAAAAAATACGATAAAAATATGAAAAGTAAATGTTATTTGGTGGACTTTAGTGAGCTGAAGTAAATGCACCATGGAAAACGAATCATACGGCTTCATTTCTTGATAAATATGGTTTCATTCTTCTCTCACATGCAACATCCTACTCGCCCTTCTCTCTGTCTTTCTCTGGAAAGCAATGTGTCATTCGTGAAGGAGTCTCGACAAATACCTGAGGCAACGATGCGTAACTTGGTTTACATATATATTTTATGTAAACAACACCATCTTGACTGTCAGTAGAGTATATCTATGGCAACTGTGTGCAATCCATATACTGTTTCTTTCGCTTGCCCTCTCTCTCTCCCCATACCTCACCCTTGAATCCGTGACTTTGTATGTATACAGTGCACTTAGAAACATAAGGGTGAGATATGGATGTAGGGATGGGTTCGAGTGGGAGAGTATACCCCTCCTACCACATGAATAATTAATTCTTCCACTATTTGTCCAGTCAAGAACTACAAAGGGATTATCGTGGAAGCTCCAAGTCACGATTTTGTTTCATTTTATATTTTTTTTGCTAATGAAGGGACTGATGTAGATCTGAAAAGAATGAAAAGTACATTTTTTCTGGCGTGACGTTCGTCTTTCACTATCACGGTTGTTTTCAAGGTTGCATGAAAATAAATCACATAATAATGAATAGGAAGATTATGTAGAGTGGATAGGAAATGAGCAGAAAGTCGCGAAGCGCGAATCCAAAGAGTTTATACACATGGCCATATCGATATCGTGATAGTAGATGAAAAGACAAGGGGTGAAATGTACCAAATTTTCAGCCTCATGTCCTTTTTACCACTGTAAAGCACGCATTGAAGGGGGGTAATGTGAATGGAACAGTTAATTTACTTGAGCATGGTACGCAAAGGGAATTAGGATAACGCACTGCTCACTGAGAGGTGCCTCAGTTCAGCATATACGAGACAAACTCTATATTACGCGGGATCGAAATTTTTACAAAAATCTGTATTTATTGCTCCATCATATCTGCCACTTCTCAAACAGCAATCGAAATCACAGAAAAATCGGTCACGGTTAGCAACACTGATCAACGGTGATGGCCCTTTTGCTCTTAACTGTTTCATCAACAAACGGACCTACATAAAATCAAAGTCAGAGCGGAAGAATAATAATGATGTCCGTAGACATGAAGTGCTCACCTTGCCATATCCCTATCAGCCTCACAACGAATTGCCAGCTCCTATCCAATAAATTATTTATTTAGATTTGCACGTGAGAGGATACGGGTGAACACGTAGAATACGTATTCAGCCAGTACATACATAGATGCAACCATGCCATCACCATGACTAGTGGTAAAAGCCACGTAGTTGGAAGAGCACGAGAATAGAGAGGAAAAGCTCGTGCACAGAGTATGAGGGTAGCGGAGCGAGTTGAAGATAGTAGAGAGAAAAGCGTGCCGGAGGGATGAAAGAGCAAGAGGAGATGATGATGGTGGTAGTAGTATGGTAGTACGCAGTGAGGAGGGAATGGAGCTGTAGCCACGCCATGGAGGAAGACCGACACCTCGGCGCCAAACTCACCCTCCTGAGACTCTGCAGACTCACCTCCATCTCTCGTTTGTACTCTGTCCTCCTTCACCTCCTATAACCTCCCACAATCTCCCACAGTCTCCCACAATTCCCCTTTTGCCATCCAACGCGTCTCTACCGTAAACCACCCCAACTGCCGACTCCCGTTTCGCAAGCCCAGCCACCCACGTCCCAAACCATTCCATTCCATTTCAGTCCTGTACTATCATCCTCTTTCTCGTTTATCCATCTCCCTTGCTCTTGTCCTCTTCAACTCTATCACTGTCTCTGTTATCCCCTTTATGGCTACGTCTCACCCTTCGCCCCGCCTACACGCCAACAACTCCTACGTTGCGAGAGCGACCCTCAAGCCATCTCCAAAATCATCCCTCACACACTAGTGTGGAACGTTCGCTAGAGAGATGCGCCAGAGCTGCTAGTGCGGCTGCTGCTTCTCGTGCTGTGTTGCTACTGCTGATGTTACTACTACTCTACCCCTCGGGCTTCGGACGTTTCGAGGGTGGAAAGTACTTTCTATCTCCCGTTTTCTCTCACTCATTCATTTGTCTTTCCTTTTTCTATATTTCTCTGTGCACTCATGCTCCATACAGTCGTCCATTCCTGTTTTCCGTGCGTCTCTGCCTCGTACCATACACTGCGACGTCGATGACAATGTTGAGTCTTTATATCTATATACATACGTATATAATGCCCACATCTACCCTATTTATACGATCTGATGGCATAACGAGAAAACACCAGATCTTCAGAATACGATTCCGTTGTTTGCAAATTACCTTCTTGTTTGGTCACAAGGTTTGCATTAATTTCCAATTACATCTCATACATGAAGTTTTAACGTGAAAACTACTCAATTGTCCTCATTAAACTGCTGTTACTGCCGACATTACATCATTCTCAGAATGTTACCTTGAAATCCTAATATGCAGTAAGTTGCGGAGTCGTCGCGAATCATACGATTTTCTCATTGACGGATTATTCGGTCCAATAAAAGTGAATGGGGTAACACACAATGAAACATGTCGTGCAATGGACGATAATTACTGTTCAAGAAAAAACAAAGGGGGATTGGTCAGATAACCAATGCCGAATTATATCGGAATCCATCCCTCCTTTGGCCCAAGCATTATTTTATGACGACATTTCTTATACTACCATTCAAATTCTCATTGGAGTGGCTGAAATCGCTACGATAGTTCACTCGCCAATTTTTTCGTGTTTGAGTATGAGCATTGTATCGGTGGCGGTTGGAGTTATGGTATGTGTGTAAATCGAACAGTTTGACTAGTCAACACGCGATTGGATTTTATCGCTCGACAACTCCACTGTACAATATAATCATAATCATGAATGGATGAACGCGCACTTGGGTGAGGGGAGGCGTGTGAAGCATGCATGCATATTGAGTTCGATGTAGGATATTAGCTTTTGAAAGTACAATGAGACATACAACCTACCTCTGTATAGACATGCATGCATTATTATGTTAACATATATATGCTCACTATGAGATTATATATATGTATATGAGAAGAGAAAGGGAGAGGAGATAAACATTGGATGCGTGACAGATTTCACAAGGTATTCTACGAAGAACAATAGATTTCAGACCGAGTGAAATAAAGCCAGCGGGAAAATGTAGAATCGTCGTTCAATGGAGATACGCCACTTAAGCCCCAATAACGTGGTCACTACGCGTCACTGTGGGGGTGGTCGTACAGTCGCTCCAATCGATTGGCTTTAACTAACATGAAGAATTGTGGAATTGGAAAAAAATCACTCAAATATGGTAAGAAATTTCATGATATGATAGAGTCCACCATAAAATTGTGGTATAGAGGATTTGCATGCGTGCGATGAATTAAACATAAAATCCCAAACGTTGAAACCATCGACACCGTTTTTCATGATCATTTCTTACACTTGCCCTCATTTTTTTCTGGTTTGAAAACGAGTGGAACGGTATAGGAACGGTACTAGCAAACTACTATCACCAAAAACAGTGTCAAAAGAAACGCTACAAAATATCCAAGAAAAACACGATATATAGTAAGGGCTGAAATCGATAACAACAATGCGGTGGTAAAAGCAAGGTCTCCTGTCTCGTTTCACGAGACGGGTATACAGTCGAGGAGCTCGACAGCGTTCTGTATATATATGTATATATCAGAAATGGGGTGATGTTAGAAGAGGATATAGAGGCAACGTTGCCAGTGGGCGGTGGGTGAGAGTGTCGAGGGGGAAAACTGGAGAGCGAGCGCTATACAGCAAGAGGAAAAGCATGAAAGCGGGTGTTGATGTGGGTGGGTTGGGAAAGCGGCAGGGCATCCTTATTGGAATTGAGTGGGATGAGGTGAGTTTTCCTAAGGGCCCTGAGAATGAGGGAGTGAAGGAAATAGCGGAGGAAGAGAACGAGTTGCAATGAAGAAAAGGGAGCATGAGGAGATACGAGAGTGGGTAGAACGAAAAGTAGAGAAGTGCCAGGCAGGGGGTTAGTTGATGGAACGAGGCTGCTACAATGTTGGCAACAGTAGCAGATGGGTGAGGGTTGAATGAAGTAGAAGGGATGGGGGATGATGGAGGTTATACCTGTGAGCGAAACTTCCGGGATGTACGACTCAGTCCTATCCTGAGGCTGAAGCCATTTATGAAATTAACACTGCAACGAATAGCAAACACTTTTTTTTCAAACTGTTTTAAATTAAATGGATAAATGAAACATGAAAATTCACTGACAATAAATTCGCGATTGTTGTGCATTAAAATATTTTTGATAGATTCATCAAAAAAGTTCGATTGAACAGTGACACAGTGGATTGTGTTGCATTTTTATCAATATGCGTCTCTTTGTTCAATAATACTGTGGACTGCATCGACAACATATTTATCTCTTTTTTATTCTTACATTACATGAATGTGTTAAAAAAAAAGACGATAAAATTGTATAGAATCAGGTAGAATGCATCACTCGTGAGATATATGTTCCCAAACTAAATATTAGCCACAAAAAATATATGTACTGATATGTATCAAACTTTGATGTTTATTCACTGGAACAAGTTCACCGTCTAGCACTTATCGAATGTTGACTTCAGATTTATACCAACCAAAGTTTCTGTGCATTCACGATCATGGATAATTACCAATGGAGCAGGCAATGATGGATATTACCAGCAGACAGAGATCAATTAAGCGTGGTACTATTGCAACGATTGATATTTTGTGAAGTAATTTTCATCACTACTTAATCTAACCCCCAGTAGCTATGCTCAAACTAATCCTGAAAAAAATGAATATTAAATAGGGGAACTTTTTGTATCTGTTGGATTTATTTTTAAAATCACCCGTTGGAAGTAGAAATCAGAATAGTTCCAAGCGTTACTGGGCCTCATTTATCATAAGGAAAGGTGGAATAAATTAGTATTACATACGTTTCATATTGTGATTTAGTTTTCTCTCTATATTTCAAACCTATTGGTTCTCTTTTTTCACTATTCAAATATAATGATGATGATGACAATAATAATGGAAAAACGAAGAGATTGACGTTATAATATAAACAACATAGTGTTGCGCTCTATCATTTGAATATTTAATATTGAATAGGGCGTTGAATCTCTACAGTAGACACTATCTTACAATGGTTATGTACAAAAAAATCATACTCTGCTACTCAATACATTTAGTTTTCATAGTCCATTTGTTTCTACTTTCATAGCAATTATTGAGGTTGATGCGATGTAGAAAATGAAGAAAAAAATCACACCGTTACAGAAGCATATTATTCGATGATCGAATTGCTATTTTAATTATTTTATTCTATTATAAATATTTGAAATATAATCTGATGTTGTGACTAATATAATGTATAGAAAGCTGTCTTTATCAATTACACACGCGGCATTGAGGAAGCTATACTTGGCAGACAGCAAAAAAGAATAAACGACGCCGGACGAATAGCGAATGTGAAGTTGGCCCGTTACAAACGGTATGTAACACAGTTTTCCATCCATTATCTGCTATGTCCATTAATGTGTCACTATACATACATATATATGTATCGTAAACGAGAAAAAATGTTGCAGAGTCGTCGTGAAAATTTTAAACTTCATTCTACAAAGCTATTAAAGTTACCCGTAATTTTTTTTTATGCGTCCATCATTCGTATTCACTTGACGCATTAGAATTTCTAAAAATCATGGACTCACCCTTCCAGAAGATATTTCATGTATAGAAAAATAATAATACGCTTTCGTTTTGTCTCTAATATTACATAAATAAAGCGTCAAAGTATACACATATATTTTTCTATTTATTCTCTCTCGTCATAATATATATTGTCAGTTCTACTGGCCAACCTCACTCTAATACTTCGTAATATACAGTCGGTATATTATTGAATTCCAAAAATAGATTGCGTTCATGAGTTCAAAGAAGCAATGAATGAAAATACTGTACTGCGATTGTTTGGGACGTAAAAGAGTTATGAATGAATTTTTTCCTTCTTAATCACATTCATTTTCAATTACGGCGAATACTCGATGGCAGTGTAAATCAAAAATGTCCGAACGAAACGATATCAACGGTGGACTAATCTTTCTCGAAATTACCTTCCTCCTTTTTTCGTTTAGATATTCAAAAAATTAGGAATCACGAACTGACGGTTCCATCATGATTGATTGTGCGCAAGGGCGGTGGTTATTGACAGATCTGAGTTGATGAAACCACTCGGAAGGACGGTAGTAGTAGGCGGTAGCATCAAAGATGTTGGTATCATTGAGGGTCGGAGTCTCTCGGTCAAAGCCAACATCACCTGACAGTGCAAGTGCTGGATAGTGGCCAGTAAATTGAGATTAGTATCTATCAAACCAGCAGCGGGTGAAAATCGATCCCTGCCTATTAAACTACTAGTTTGCCCGGTCAGTGGCGATTTTCTTTGATCATCCTCGAATGCAATGCTAGATGCAATGGCAGAATTAGTATTGGCTACCGAAGCTACGGATGCTGCGGCTACCTCTTCTGCAGCTTTATTCTTCTCAGCGAGAATACGTTGTTGATGTTTCAGGTACGTAGTCGTGATAGGAAGGCTATAATCAACTGGTGTATCTTTGAGATCTAATCCTGGACTCCAAGGTCTCGGCAATGGTGTGCTGGGCGGTGGCGATGGTGTTCTTCTTTCAGGCAGCATTCTTCTCCTCTTTGATGACACTGAACTCCTCGAACTTGCACGATCCGAGTCTGGCGTTCTTCTTGATGATTCGGGATTATTTTCAGTAGTGATTCCATAATTGTTCGATGGTTCCTTTTTCAATAAATTAGTAATGCTTAGAGGGTTGTATTTTTCCTCTTTCTCCTTTTCTTTCATCCTATCTCTTTCGCGATCCTTCTCCCTTTCCTTTTCCTTTTCTTTTTCCCTTTCCTTTTCTTTTTCTATCTCTTTTTCTCTTTGCCTTTCCCTTTCCCTTTCCCTTTCTCTTTCCCTTTCTCTTTCCCTTTCTCTCTCCTTTTCTCTTTCCTTTTCTCTTTCCTTTTCTCTTTCCTTCTCCCTCTCCTTCTCCCTTTCACGTTCTCTTTCTTTTTCTCTTTCTCTATCTCTCTTCTTCTCTTTGGTTCTGATGTCAATTTCTTTATTTTTGTCAACCTTCTCAATAGACGTCACACCGACATTAGCTGAACTTCTCTGTTGCTTCTGATGCCGATAGTTGAATAAACTTTTGGTCTCTGGTGGATTGCTAGCTTCACGTGGCCTCAGACTAGTCTGGATTGGTGATGCTGCTGATACTGCTGTTGCTGGAGTTGGGCTGAGTGGACTGGGTGCCATTGTCGTCGATGAAGCTGCTGTTTGTGTAGGTGTTACCGTAACACTCTGCGATTGATTGGTAAGATTAGTTGGGCTTGGTGTTCTTGGACGACGTTGACACTCAGTGCAACCTAGGAGAAACCTCGTCACTGCCTCCCGTGGTAGAAAGGCATATGTCTCGGTGATCTGAAACAAATCAAAGATAAAAGCATGGCACAACTCATCATGTTGCTTCTACTCCTCTCCCCTTCATTTAAACATAGACATCAAATGTGAATACTAAATTGGAATCAAATTGAAGTAGATTTTTCCATTAATTGCATCAATATGAATTTCTGGGAATCAAAACTACATTGCTTGTGTTCCAATAAATATTAATATTCTCCACAAATTGGAAAAATCACTTCAATTTGTGAAGTATACTCAAAAACTCAATATCTCTGATGGGAAAAGAGATGATATTCATATCCATTTCTTTGATTTTGAATCATTATTTTGACACCGGAGGGTTACACACGAAACACACAGGAAGTGAAATATCCCGAGCAAAAGCGGAATAAGAGGAAGAGAAGGAGCGAAAAGGTAGTGTATTTCAAATGAGGATTGAAGCAGTGAGCTCGAGGAAACTTTGATGTCTTCAGAAGGTATATAAGGATGGTGCCGGAGGCACATGTTCGCCGCCTCTTAGCAGGAAACGCTCTTCCCTCTGAGAAGGCAGCAGGAGGGTTGACGTAACACAATCAACGATGCGAACCTTAGATCCAAGTGTGCCGGAGGTTGCATATTGTGTATACGAATGATTGTGCAGCAATGAGCAGGCGCGTGTGTATATAATTTGATAAGATTTGTTCTGCTACATGTCGAAAAAAAGAGAACATGAAAAGTATATGATGGTAATCTAGACGCTTTGTGCCAGCATCGGCACTCTATTCTAACTATCGTGTTATCTGAGTTCGCAATCTCATTTCATCACTGAACTTCATTCTCCACACCTGTGTTCCATTGGAGGAGAAACTTTGACTGTGGACTTGTCAAACGATGATTTCACTTCATCATATTCTTAAAATGATGAAAAAAACGAAAGAGAAAATTGTTAACGAATATCTGGACCAATGACGTGCGTGATTTAGTTAGTATGGATGAATATCAATATATCTACCATCTCTACCAATTCTAGACTCTTCATGACGTGAGGCGTGATTTCATTAAATATCTGGTCGGATACAATAATAATAAATGGGGAGTGCTCGTCCTTTTCCGTAAATCTCCGGAACAGGTCAAATGAATTCAGATATCCGAAGGTATTCGATAATTTGAAGCGAGACTTCACCTATATAACGGCTCCACAATCGCAAGGAGGCATTCAATCATTGAATGTAGTCGTAGACATTCATGTATTTTTATATGTTCTCAATTCCATATACTTGTTGGTCATACACATTTGTGTACATGTATATGCGCGCGCGCGCGCGTGTGTGTGTGTGTGTGTGTGTGTATGTTTGCACGTTAAGGGGGAAATAGCTGTGTGTGAGCAGGCAATGCAACAAGTGTCCTGAGGTTTTGAATCACAAGCAGATCGTGGTGTATACATAACTAGTGAGCGAAAGAGACCGAGAGTTTGTAGTAAAAACGGAAGAGAAACGTGCCGCAAGTACAATTTACACTGAACGAATGGAAAAATAGAATACATAACAAAGTGTATACTTGATTCAAAATTAATTCAATTCTGGATTCGTGGGATCTTGATATAGGAGTATTAAGTGTAATTATCACTGTCTCAAGTGCAATCAGTCCTATTGTGCGAATATATCTCTCCTGTTGCGCCCATAAATATTCCTGAATGATAGAATTATATTTGTATACATCTCTCTTATTTCTCATCTCGCTTTTTATCTTGCCTTTTAGCGCAACAACACTTGAACAAAGATGTGAGTAATTGGCGAAGTGAACAAATAGCATACGTTTATATGCAAATGATTCCGTCTATTATTCTTTATCGAGAAATATTTACGCGATTCTACCACGGTTGAATGATTCCATGAGTGATCGCTGTAGTGTGTCGCGATTATTGATGGATGTTTGTGAGTATTGGATGCGTATGCAGTGCGTGTTATAACGACCGATGAAGTTATTACTGTCAGGATCACACGAAACTCTATACGAAAAAAAAGGAGAAAGAAAATGGAAAACGGACGATGAAAAAGAGAATGACGCGATCACTCAGGGCACACATGAATGCTTGCACGTTGTCATGTGAATTTGAGCAAAAATATGTTTAAAAAATTTCATCACAAGTTTCTCTGTCAACATTATCCCTGTCACCAGGTTCCAGTGATGACGTCTCATAGTTATGATGTTCTTACAATGAGTATTGACATTATCAATGAGTGAATAATTATTCTCCGACTTACAGTTCTGTATGTTCTTTTTTGTCCAGCATGTTTACCCGGACGGCCTTCCAAGTCCACATGAACGGCATGGATAATGTCAAAAAAGTTCTCGACAATGGCCACCTTCTTGAATACTCGGCCAGGTGTCATCGTACCTTCAGCACCATTCAATGCCTGCAATAATACAAATCAAAGAAAAACTTTTTTATGAATAAGATTAGACGAAGGAGAAAAGAATGACGAATGTAGCGCAGTACTGGTACAAGAGATTCAACTCAGTTGTGCGCAACGCCATCTGGCAGAGGGTTGTTGGAAGTTGCAGGGGTTGGAAGCTAGCGAAAAGGATGTCGCAGACCTTCATGTGGGTATACTCATGGCAAAAAGCTCTGACAGAGTATGCCGACACAAGGCATCGGGTCCCTACCTTAACCACCCGAGATGGTTATGGGTTCTTCGGGGACACATCCATGGTTAATACCATTTTAGGGACCAAACCACGGGTCGATAATGCAGACATTTACATAGTATTTTTTTTGTCTTTCATCGTTACATCATCGTTATGAGATTATACATGGCCATTTTAATGAGCATCGATGACAAGGACCGTGTGATTTCCATCCTCGAAATGGGCCAATTATTCCTTCACTCATCAGCCGGATCAATTTGAGTTGAAAAAAACTCATTGTTCCTTATTTTAGATTCAAAAATCGAAAATGGGAGCGTATATAGCATTGTAAAAGTGTTGATGATGTTATATTCCATCACCTTTCAGTAAAAAAAAACGTTGTGAAAAGCAGTGGTATCAATCACAGAGTTGATGATCCGAGAGTGAGGAAGGTCGATTGACTGTCCAAACATGCTGACCATGCAGCCACATGCATACATACACTTATATAAGCCACCACTACAAAACTTTATGTCTCTCAAGAAGTTGAGCGCGCGTGCGCAACATTATTGTATTTTCCTAAACACCTGTTGAAGTTAAATTGAACTTGTGTGTTGCTGTATATATTGGCGTGCGACAACGGGAGGAGTGAAAAGAGGCGAAACTTACGCGTTCGATTAAGGGGTTGCGGTCTGACCATGTAATGATCCCCCATATTTGGGATGACCGCATGTCTCCAATCCAACATTGGGAAAACCATCTACAGATACACACTCACATTTTCCTCTTCAAGAAAGATGTGTTCGATAAATACGAACGGCAATTTTCTCATCACCATAGACTAGAAGGCAATTAGACTATCTCAATGCACCAAATAATGAGTTCATAAAAATTCTAGTTCAATCGAAAAATTTGAATCCACACAGCGCTTTACATTATGAATATTGCGAAACGATATGATGCTATCAAAAACATCTGCTCCATTATTGATTAAAGCCATAAATATAACTAAATACGGTGATATGCGTGACTGTGTAATGTTGACGAGCAAATTCCAATATCATCTTCTTCCCAACAATGGTGAGGTATTGTCAAGTTCCTATGAACAGTCGCTTCTGTATGAAAAGCACACCATCGCTTGGTACGACTGAACTTTTCCTTCCACAAATACTCTATTGTTCATGATGAAAATCGTGATACGCAGAATACAGTCGATGCATTCATATTTTATATTCCTCCTTCACTTCATATTTATTCTGTTACCTTTCACGAACACTATTAGTTGGTTACGTAATAGTTGCGGTAACGGGTTACCACATAGATTATAATGGATGTAGGGAAAAAGGGAGAATATACGAGGGATAGTGAGCAAATCCATCAGGTCGGTAGGCAACGTCCTAAAGCATGGAGCCAAGCGATACAACCTACGCGCCGAGCAAAAGCCCACACCGTCGTGTGTTGCGATATGAACGTGTTGGAATATATCTATACCATGGCGTCATGCACGGCAGTAACATGACCGTGTGCGTTTGCCCGATATAACAGGAGTTATAATGGGGCCGGCGTGTATTGTGCCTGGAGGACGGGGGTTCAAGCGTTGTCGACGAAATGGAAAGGGAGGAACGGAGTGAGGGAGAAAGAGAGAATGGCAAATATATATATGTTCACAGCTGAATGCATCGGGGCGTGTGTTCGGCATCCTGTCGCTTATATTCACCGAGTAAAGCTCACTGGCGGGCGGGCGCGCGCGTCACGCAATGTGCGTATTGTCGACGATGTAACGAGCGTGATGTGACGCGGATATGGGCGCTGCCGTCGTCACTAAATCTATATCTATATATATAACCACACAATACACACTGAGTGTACAAAAATTAATCTGTCAATATATACGCATGGTTATGGAGCTATATTTTTTAATGGCATTTTAAATGGGCTGAGAGTGCGAACCTCTGAAAAATGAGAATTAAAAAAAATGGAAATGAGATAAGTACGATGAGTATTGGAATATTTTTCGCCAAATTGCTTCGAGTGAAATACATATGAGAGCGATATCGGTATAATTTTATGGCGTGTTCGGGACTGGAATCGTCGCTAAAATGCGAATAATCACCAGCGAAATTCTCTCGCGTCAGATTATTTGCAGTCATTACGTTCGGTTCCATTTGTAATTACCATGAAAGAAACAGATAGTACCATCGAATGAAACCTGTAAGTTTTCTCAACAAAGAGATTTCGTTGTTTCTCACTTTGCTACTGGATCTTATAATTGGTACAATGGGGACAGAATGTTGTACACGAGAATAGAAATTTTTCCGACTTCCTCTGTATGTCACGCATTTGGAACTGTACTTTTCAGTTGGAATATCAATGACAACGTCAATGGGTTCTGCTTGTGACCGAAAATTTGGGTGGCATTGTAATGGAACCACGAAGTGCGGACAGGGAGCGTAACAATTCCGGAGTAATATGTGGAATGGAATACTATGGTAGGGAAATGTTTTTATAATACTATTCGCGGTTTTATATCGGACACGACCCATCGACCAAGTCCGGTGAGCGTTCGGTGTTGACATGCACATACTATGCTCTCGTATCATGCGCAAGAGGATTCATATTGGGTGGGGGAGACCCAGAGAGGCTCTATTGAAGATCTACTTGAGAGAATAATAATCGAAATAGATGAGGTAAAGTAGCATTGGCGATTGAGACAATTTCATGCATTTCCATTCTCGAAGAAAAATTTTTCTAATATTCATTCTCTCTCCCTTTCTCAACATACATCTATTTCATCGAAGAACTTTCGGAATTCCTGATTGTACACGACGAAAGGATACTCAACTAGTTTTATTTCCTTTTATGGTACGACTCAACTGATATCTCTATACACGTGTTGAGAACGAGATAGTGAACTCTACTTCTGCACGTGTTCCATGAATCCTATTCTGTCCTGACCAAAGTCTCCCCCCCCCCCCCCCCCTAACCCTTCAATATATATGTATAAGTATACATATCGATAAGCCGAAGTAGGAGGCCCAATGGACGACTCTGCTGAATGCCGAGGGATTTATCCGACTCCACGGCGCCATTGAACATTTTCACGGAAGCCGCTTCTGCCCCACGACGATTTGGTGTTCACATCTCTCTTTGCTTCTGCCCTCGAGAATTCCACACACCGCACCGGTGTCCCTCGAGGTTCTCGCGCGAGCGACTCTCGAGAGTCTCCCGGAAATCCGAGAGGACGTCTATATATATATAGATGCATAAAAAAAGGTCAAGTCGATTCGGCTGGTCGCAGAATACATTCACATACACACATTCTCATTCTCTGTCTCCTTCTTTCTCGCTATCGCACAAGGTCAAGGAACTTTGCGAATATGGCAAAAAATTCTATATTTCTCTCAGCAAAGCTACAGAGTACACAATCATGAACAAAACCTAGAGGAAAGTAACATTTTTGAGCTGGATGAAATGAGGTTGGCGGCATTACCTTCCTCGAAAGAATGATTGAATTAAAAATTGACGAACATAATGTGAAAGGAATTATTAGCATTATGAGATGTTTCGAAAACCCACCTATCTGGTGTGCAGACACACACACTCAGACTTGCATGCATGTTCGGTTTGCAATTTAAACGAGCGCAGAGGAAAAAAAATACAAGCGCACAATGGCCGTTCTCTGGAGCGTTGCTAGCCGCGAATCCGTTTAAAAAAAAATTCACGAGGGATATAGAGGCACGTACTGGTGGTGTTACATCGCGCAAGAGAGAGCGAAAAATAGAGACAGGAGGGTATTTGGCCGAGCGTTGCGTGTGTATGTAGCCATGTACATTGATATATATATTGACCATTTTGTCCCGAGCGGCGAACCAAGAGAGTTTGTGTGTATATCGCACGGGTGATATAAATTCATTTTGTTCGCAAAGCGCGCGGCTCTCACTGCTCGTTTATTTCTACCACCCTGATGCTTGGTCTCTCCCACATCGTTTCAGCCACAATTAATCCAGGACCTCTCGATCGGTTGCGCGTACGCTTGTCTCACTCTCCAGTCTGTCAACTACTACTACCATTACTGCTGGAGCGCCGCTGATGCTACTGCATAAGCCACTTGCCTCTACGATTTTTGTTAAAATGTTTTTTTGTTTCATACCTCACACAATTTAAAGATAAAAAAAGAACATCAAAGACGGGAGGTGCAATAAACGTTAGAGTGAATCGAGAGAACGTGTGAGTGTGCAAAGAGGTAGAGTATGGCAAGGACGATTGGGTTAGTTTTGGTTTGTCAGTATATGTAGAATGTACATAGAGCCATATATATATAAATGTTAGAGGGAAAGAGAGTAAGAGTGAGAGAGAGTTGGTGCTCGAGCCAGGCCACCCAGTAGCCATTTAGATAAACGACCGGCCCCTGTTGAGTACCAGGCGCGCGAGCGGGATGGCTGCCAGAGAGAAGTAGTCGTATACATATGTACAGATATACAAAGAGAATGTATACAACCGCAAGGATGAGTGGTGAGAGAGATGGCCAATACGAATAGGAGAAAGAAAGTATGCATGTATATACCGTGAGATATACTATACATCTATGTACACATACACATAAAGATATATATGGCGCGACTGAACACGAGACATGACGATAGAGTCGGGAAGAGAAGGAGAGAAGGGTGAGGAAGATGAGGATCAAGTATAAAGAGAGAAATCTTCGACGGAGAGGAAATAAAAAGTGTTTGGTCTCCAGCGACAGAACAAAGAAGTTCTGTGGATCACTCTTTATCGACGAATTTATTTCGAGGGTTCCCACTTGTCTTTTCTTTCTCCTTTTTTTTTCTTCGTTTCACCCTTTTTTATCTCAGTTTCGTATTTATGCAATGGCGTGTACATAAGAATATGAATACGTATGTACCTGCGCTTATATACCCATATAAAACGATCTCATACTTTTTTCTTCTCATCTGTATTATGTCATGTTCGCTTGGTCTCTCCACTACTTCGTAGTTTATGGAGTTGGTCGAGAAGAAATGTCACACCATTCTGCAATGTGACTAATGAGAGAAAAAATTTTTCCACCAAGATCATAAACGTTGTTCGCGTTGATAGAGATGTATATGGTGATACCATAAATATGTACGAATGTCGCGTCAAGGTGTTGGCGCGCGTGTATCCTCCCACTTCAATATTCTTCGCGCGCCGCTCAAGTCGAGTCGAATCGATACCACGACGACTCGCCAAATCGCAATACATGCAAACGAAAAAACAACGTATAAATGTAAACCACGAAAGATCGTAAACGGATGTCGATCGTTCTCGCGCTACGGCACGGAAGTGCTCAATCGTGTGCCAAAACAACCACATCCGATTGAAATGAGAAAACCACTGGAAACTGTTCGGGAAAACCGGAACATCCGAGAATCAGTATAGAGAATATATATAGGTAGTTAAATGTTTAATGCAAAAATTCACACTGAAGTTGAACATTATGGAGTTGGACTGCTTCAATGATACCATACCTGTGTCGATTTGTCGATATATGAGAAGAGATGAGATAAATCAACGAGAACTCACACGAACAATCAGGAGAAAATGATTGTCTAGCGTTAGAGTGAAAATAAAAGGTCATATCTACGCATTGTCCTCTAATATATGTTATACAAACGTGCGAATGGCCAAACCGCATAAATTATGAGAATGTTATAGATGAGAGGCAGGAGCCGTCTGCTCCACTACATCCATATTCTCTTCTTATTCGTCCACCTCGGAAGTCATATCGTCGTCGACACTACAGTATTCACCGCGCCCTCAAGAGCTTGAGCTACGACCCGTAAGTCCAACCGAGTGGGAAAGAACGACAAAAAAAGAGAGAAAAAGTGTATACAAGGCAACCAGCGGCGAGTAAAAAGATTCATATCTCAACTCAGAGCTCCTGACTTCGAACGGGACCCCAACTTGCTCGAAGCGGGACGGCATACCACACTCTTTCTATCTTTCTCACTCCGTCAATACTTATCCGTTATATACAGCCCGAAGAGAGAGCGACAAAAGCCGCAACATGGGTAAAAACGTAGATAGCGTATATTCCACCAACGGACGAAACTTCGGCATTGGAGGCTAACTGTGGTGTTGAACCACCGCCGCCTACCGTAGTAGTGAACCAGCCATCGCCATATACATATACATTGAACGGTGTGGCTGGCTGTGTGCGGCTGTGTGCGGCTGTGTACGCCTGTGTACGCCTGTGTACGGCTGAGTACGGCTGTGGAGCCGAGAGGAGAGAGGAGTGGAAGACTGCCAAAGGCCGTGTGGCGCGTAGTTCCAGAGTGGGCGTCGCGATAATCCTAGAGTGGGAGCCGGGTGGAAATGGCGGGAGCACGAGTGGGAGCTTGAGCAGCAGTACCGGAGGATGCGCTACGCGGAGTGGGAGTCACGAAGTAGGATGACATGGCGAGAGATCGGTGTGAGCGAGCTGAAGTGGGAAAGTGAGCAAGTGAGAGAGAGAAAGATTCCAGCGATTCCACGCATGGTGGAAGCGGGCCAGACGAGACCGCCACATAGCCTTGTTGGTTGCACGGTAGGCAGCTGCCAGCCGGCTTACCGTCGCCGCGCGTATTAAACCAAACGTGGAAAGAAGAGAGAGAGCAATAGAAAGAAGGAGTGACACACTGATACACAGAGTGAGAGTTAATGTGTGTGCAATAGAGAAAGAGTAAAGCCATGCAGAGAAGGGGCGATGACGAGGAAAAAAAAAGGGGGGGGGGAATGAGGTTAGAAGAGGTAGAGAGGATGGAAAGAGGAAAAGAGAGATAGACAGGGAGGAAAGAGACTCTTTCGCGCGCACGGCCCGGATGGAATTCACAACGAGTGAGAGAGCTACAAACGGGCTGTCCCGTAAAGATCCAAAGCGCTAAAAACTTTTGCCGCAGACAAAGAAAGAGTATGGAGTGAATGAATGAGTGAGTAAGAGATAAAGGCCGAGGAGACAGGATAAAGAGGATGTAAAAACGAGTAGGAAACGAGAGCGCGGAAAATAGAGGAGGAGAACAACTGTGTGAGACTTTGGTTTCAAGGGATGAGAATCTAAGTCTAGGGTGTATGTAGGACGAGATAACTATACGGCTCTGAGACGACTCCGAAGATATTGCTCGTTACCACGTAGACCGTGGACGTATCAATCCTTTTCGTGTCTTCTCTCGCCTGCTCACGTCGAAGGAAAAAGAAAAGAACGGCACTCTAAGCTTCTCCATCGCTGGGGGATATATAGTGACGAAAGGAAGAAAATAAATAAATAAAAAATTGGAGAAGAAAAAATGTGCAGTGCGCGCTAGACGTCCGACGACTACCGGTAAAATCGAACCTTTTCCATCATGGAAGAGGATCCTCTCGTTTTTCTCCCCTTTCGAGTTTATATACATATACGTTATGTATAAGTTGGCAGTGATACTTCAGCTATACCGAGCGCGAAAAGGCTTCCATTGTGAATCGACTCGCATTTCCACCCGCGAGCAAACAGGCTATAGAGGGGTGTGGGATGACACTGGATGCCAGGGGCCAAAAGGGGACCAACAGTCAACGCATTTACTCTCTTGCTTTTATCCCCCGCCCTCGCTACAAAACACCCTCGCCATATATCTGTACCTATATAACCTAACTACACCTCGAGCGCACATAGTCGACGTCTCGTCCCACTCTACTCTACACACGTCTGGCATGGCGTGTCGGATTTCTGTTTGCTCTGCCTCGTCACGCATCGAACCGCACCCGTTTCCACTATGTGGAGAGATATATGTACGTCCCAATGCGACCACCCTTTTATTTTTATGTTTTAATTTTTTCCATGATATATGCACTCTTCGACAGTACATGAAGTAGTCCACCCTCAAGACACGCAAGATATATTACGGGATGCACATTTAAAAAAATCATTCTTTTCTCTATTTTACATAATTTCACCCACAAATTGTATTGTTCCAAGTTATACGATTCAATATGTCGTGTGTTCATTTACATAGCGAGGATTATATGGAAACATGAGTGCAATTCAGTTCTCACTATCAGTCATTAACTTCGCATCGCACCGTAATATAAGATAAAATGTACATTACCAATCATTTGCAAGTGTTTTAAAAGTCTTCCAGACATATTGAATGCTGATCAAATGAAATTTGACTATTCCCAGCGCTTCATTTGGTGATCACGAGAAATTCTCCACAACTTTTCGAATAATTAGTCTAGATGGAGTTTGTGATCGATTTGCCAACGGTTCGCCATTCCAACTGGGCCATTCCGTGAGAAGCCACCGTTGAAATTCCGATCGAATATTTCGGAACCTCTCTCAAAAGACTCCTCGCGCGTTCTTGACTCACTTCGTCTGTCTATGTAGCCTGCGGCTTTGAAATAATGGAAGGAATCGATGAGAGTGAGACAAAAGGAGATGTACATTTGAAATAGGACGAGGAAAAAAGAGTTAAAGGATACTCAGCTCACTCGCTCAATGGCGAGTCGAGTGATGGATCTTGACGGGCGTTGCGTCGTCTTCCTGTGCATCCCGGCGGCTTCTCTAAAGATTGATGGAACTTGTTCACCCCCTCACTGGGTGATCTGCCGGGCTTTTCACATGACACGACCCGCGCGCGAAGGCTTATCGTAATGTTCCGCCTCATGTTCCAGATCCCGAGAGGCTTTCAATACTCTCACATTTTCTATCTCTCTCTCCCTTTCTCTTCATATTTCTTGCTGTGTTCCATTTCTTCTATCTTAATGGTGAGCAAGAACGTTATAGTGAAACTTAGTTTTTATCAACCTACGCCTGTTTTCTCTTGTTTCCCAAGTTCTTCTCGGCGATAGAGTGGTGTTTCTGTAAAATGTTCAGTTCAGCCCGAATAAACAGTGTTTCATGGAAAAAAATGAACCGAACTTTTTCCTGTGCTAATTCATCTGGTTCGCGAAAGAGAAAAAAAGTACGTTGCTACAATGTAAAGTTAGATGAAAAATTTGTTTCATAGACTTTACATACGTGGGGATCCACTATGCAAAGTAACAGGCGGTTCAGCGAATGATGCATAGCAAAAAAATAAATCAGCAGGGAGTTATTTGAATGAACCTCATCATTTCTACATAGAGATCTTTCTGTTCTCCCTTACTCTATACTTTCTCACTTTATACTTCGTCTTGTTTCTCAAGCTTGAACCCTCATCGTCTTTTTAACATTCCCCATCCCACATAACAGTGACTCGCGATATCGGATTTCTCTGGGAATTTCGAATCATTGTCTAGGGAAAATCGGGGAAACTACAGGGAAGGCGTACGAGGAAGAATGGAAGAGGGAGAAGACGAATTCACCACCGCCGTCAGTCGCAATAACGTCGGATGGATTTCCCTGGGTATTAAACATTCAAGCTAAACGATCTTCGATGTCGTCGAAGAAAAATACAAAAATGTATTGTGGGTGTCTTCGTTTCCGTGATCGAGAAAATTTCACGAATGTTACAATTTAATTCGATCCAACTCTGAATAATTGAAAGTTAAAATAATATCCATCCAATCCAATATTAATCATAGAATAACTGATTCTCCAATTTATATCTACCTTCCATCTAATTTTTTTCCTCATACTGAAATTTCGCGATTGATTGCACGTGTGACGCACATTGAATTGAGTGTGGGTGTACGTCATTAACGTGTCGCCGTGGCAAAGAGCACGGACATTGTATTGTGTGTTTCGCCGCGATCGGTGGCAAACGATGCGGGCAACGGGAGAAAGAGAAAGAGAAAAAGAAGAGAAGGAAGGAAAACCTTTACAGACTCGACGAGTCGGCGCGCGTGCGTGTACGTGTGCCTCATTAACTGCGCGTTTGCGTTACCCGAGTGTGCGGAGAAGCGAAGAAAAGAAAGAAATGGATATAGTGGAAGAGTAAGAGAAAGAGGTACGAGAGACGATGAAGTAGGGTCGAGTTGGGTCTGGCACTATGTATCGCCACAGCCGACGAGACCAAGCGCGGAATCAGCACAAACGCACACACACACACACACACACACACACACACATATATATA
>JABMBR010004868.1:0-20256 GCA_018881525.1 Meteorus sp. PSUC_FEM 10030008
CCCCCCAGGTTTATATTTTAAATGCCGTATTGTGTACCACAATTATTATTAACGGTATTATACTACCTTCTCACGAAACCCCGAGAGGACTGTCGGTGAAGTTCCTGTTGCAGAAAGGAGCTTCGAAGACATACAGAAAAAAGTTCGCATCGATTGAAAAATTGGAAGGATTGATGAAATGGTCAAATTGATGACGGGGGCGTCGCACACTTTGTTTGTCATGTCCACTCTGTTCGAAGCATAATATTCCCGCGTGTTCGTCTCGGGAAGTTTCGTGTCAACAGTACTGATTATAGCTCACGGTAAAAAGAAGACATTGTATAAGATAATTTCGGATGTCGATTGAAACTTACGATGCGGAACGATTATTTCTCTTCTCGCTTCAGCAGTCTTATCTCCCGGATTCCAACAAAATCGTTGATGCATTCTGTTTTCATATCTACATCCGTAGCGGTTCGGCGATCAACGGGTTCACAAATTATCCACAGCTGCTTGTAATATCCAGCATTCTCCTTAATTTTATATTTTTCCGAAAGACATTTGAAGATTTCTGGACGAATTTTACCAGTTGAATATCGTAAATGACTCTTTAGTTGCTGCATGACTCACCGCGGTAAAAGGGGGGCGATGGAGAAAATCCTTGTGTAGATGAGAATACAATCGATCGTTATCTGAACGCCAACAATATAGAGAGGAAGTACAGATGTTCTCTCCTTGCATGCCCACGCAATATCATGGATTGCGCATCATTGACCCCAACTAGACATATTATATTCTCGAGAACATCGGAAGAACACTATTACACGTGATGAATGTGTGTTTGAACTTTTGTCAATGCATTTGAAGTTCCTCTTACTTTTTCAGTGCACATCCCTATGAGCCTCATTATGATGGATTCCCGGTGATTTCGTGCGTGTTCCCCAGTCTCCATTTGTTGTGTTTCAACCATACCGAAACCAAAATTCAAACATATGCATTAAGGTGGAATATTAATGGGGGACGAAAATAGTGCGCAATCGTTTCGATATGTTCAATTCATTTGGAAGAGCATGGTAGTAACGTTCTTTATAGCCGGAAAACACTACGACATAGAAGCGGGAAGAGAGATTGGAAGGCTTCTCTCACCTTCACGTCAACAGTATCATACAATTGTGCCGCTGAATCATTCTCAAGGAATTTCATGTGGCATGTAGTGGTGTAAAAAAGTACCAAAGCAAGAATGCGAGCAATATTTTCGAAAGAGAGCGGTGGGTAACTGAGATGAAAAATATGTTAGACAAAAACAACGGATATTATGGTGATGGAGCACATGAATTTACCAGTCCCCACGTACTACCAATCCATTCACCTTTTTGTACAAGTAGATGGGAACTAGCATACGGACAGTAACATCATATATGTTGCATTAAACGAACATCAGATAATCATATGAAGTGATTTACTGTACAATCTCGCGTGAAATTTTCTATTTCAACATTGAAACTTTCTCAAACTTATATAGTTTGATACATTTCAGACAAATGCCATATTTTTATTTTTGTGAACATTGAAATTGTCTCCACACTGTTAATGTATACCTTAACGGAAAATTCAATATTTGTGCCAACGTCAGAAGCAAAGACATCACACCGGATTGCATATTATTGAATGAGTCAAAGATGTCAAAATGGATGAAAATATAACTCATATTTTGAACCGAGTGAAAACTAAATGAAATTCGAAACATCTGAAAAGTTAATGTATTTGCATGGTGGTAATGCTGAAAATATTGTGGGCGAGAAAGAGTAAGAGATGTGTAGAAAACTGGTGTTGAATCTTATAATGACTAATAAGACAAAAGGGACTGTCGAGAGAGAGAATATAGTGGTGATATGAGTGCGATCGAAAAGGCAGAGGATGAAAGAAAATGAGGGTGGCGTTGAGTCATGTAGTGCGCTGGCAGCGACGCGTTGGTGCCTGAAACCAACCGGCAGTCGGTCGCGAAACGTTGCCACACCCGTTTCGTACAGGATAGATCATACAGTGGTAGTAAGTGCAACAGCATATACATCAACACGTAAAAGCGAAGTACAAAACTTTTGTTTCTTCAAAGTCCAGTGATACTGTTGCGGTGATACAGTTGTCTATTCATTCCATTTTATTCATGTGATGATAGACCTGTTATGTCAAGATTGACAGGTGATTTTTTGTATTGGGATCAAAAATCGAAAAAAAGCTTTAAGTGAAAAAGGTAATCTAATTCAATTTTTTGCAGCGAACCCAAAAGTATATATATATGAATCGTATCGTGAACATTGATTATTACAAGAAATTGGAAAGAATAAATTTTCGTGGGTAGGTCTTAATGGTTTAATTACATAGGTGTCAAGATTAATTTCGGTGAACAGGGACAACCTAAATGAACCTTCAATACATGTGAACGCACAGATGTAGATCTGAGCTAATAATCGAGGTATAGCAGTAACTCAATCGGAATATTTTAACTTATACATGCCAAAGAAGATTTCCTCACGAGATTTTTGATGAGTACTCATTGCTCACGCGTCAGTTGTTTTAGAAACTGTAACAGTGTTGGGTGAGCTGGCGAATGACCGCTTGAATATACCAGTAAGGCAGCGTATATTGTTTGAATATATCATTTCTCAAATTATTTTTTGGGCAAGCATCGGTTGTTTCGCACAACTATCATAATTCATGGTCGAGGCTGAGTGTAGCACTGGATTACAGTAAACTTCTGCAATCATGGATGTAAAAATCGAAGTTATATATCAGTGCACCGCATATTGCTGTTATAGTGCGTACGAAAAATAAAACTGGAAAAATGAATCGGAAATCTTTTACCGAGAAGGATTAGACACAATAGATGCACATTTAACGGTGCAGATGACCATATTTGAATTCCGATATTGAACGGAAGTCTCACTTCGAAAGACTGTGAAGTTAGCTCACGTCCTCGATAGTTGATGGAAGTGGTGTAGAAGATGGAACATTCGAAAACTTCATTGACTGTTAGGAGAAAATATTCGATCACCTATTTTTGGTGGTATTTTGAATTCAAAATATTCAGTTTTGAACGCAGGACCATCCTGTCGCGACATTATTCACATATACCGGTCTCAGCATAGTAGACGGAATGGTGCAGAATTCTGCACTTCTATCATATCGAAGGACGAACGGTGTGATCATATATTATTCAGAAATGAAGGAAAAATTTCTTCACCTTTCCATCTATTAACTGATGTCAATATAAAATGATGTATTTTTTGACTAGAGGAAATTTGATAGGATTCGGGCACAAGAATATGCATCGAACAGACCATCGGATAACATCGTGCATCCCCAATTAAGCACTGTACAAAATTCACAACACGACAGCGCTAAATGAGCGTATACGAAGACCGTATAATGCAAGAGAAGGAGGAAAGTCTCGTCCAAGCATACGTTATGGCGCGTGCGCATTCCCTGATATGAATGTTGGACTCATAGCAATGAAATACGGTAAAAATATACGAGGTGTCCTCGAAAAAATGATGAAGTTATTGCGCGGTATAGGTGAGGTGATCCTGGTTACAAGAATCATTGCGGATTTGCGGTGTGATGAATGGTTTCCAGGTCATTAATTAACCATCCAATCTTCGTACATAATTTGAAAGTGCGAGAGACATATGAGGTATTGGCAAGTATTGAAGCGCATATTTGTCAAAGCCAAGTGATTTTATCAACCCTCCCGTATAATGCACACCAATTGGATAATTTAACTTTTTAATTACTCAAAAACCCCTCACAATACAGGTCTGCGGTGACTTTTAGGATACACATTGTGTCACCTGTAGTCTTGTATTTTCTTCGTTCGACTTTTATTCACACCCAGAATGTTTTCAATATTATTGTATATACACCCTACTTTTCAAGTCAATAATAATAAACCGAACGAAACGATGCAGTGAATTACAATGAAAGAATGCTTGCAAGCAGTTTTTAGAAAATGGGCTTGCGATGGCCAAGAAGCAATGGCATTATAGGAATTGTTCAAACCCTTAGAGATAGTGGCATTTAGAAAGTATCACGGGGAGTCTATTCACATTTTGCTTAGCGAATTTTTCTGAATTTTTCTTTCCTAAAATTTTCGTGCTCCCTCATCTAGACGATAGAAATGTATTCATAGTGAACATTGTATATGAAGGTTATCATGGAGGCAGGGTGAAGAGTGATGTGACTTATCAACCTTGCTTTGATCCTCAGCGATGCCAAATATGTTCACGGTGACACATTTGTCTTTAATCACTGGTTTCTCCGAATTCTACATATAGTCGGTGGATTCTGTGATGGATCGCTAATCCATCTGTCTATTGAAGAATTTCGAGAGAGAAAAAATGAATATTGCATTACAACGATAGTTGCTTCTCCCTTGATAATTACTTGTGATTATTTCTTTACGTTTATCATACAAACAACAGAATATTTACTCCGATGAATGTTATGAATGATAATAAAAAGAATTATATTCCTCAGAATTGTCAATAATAAATTATTTGTCTGATTCCAGAGAATTACGAAGCGGCAAGCCAGTGCCTAGTCAGTTACGCAAAAACTCAGGGCTCATCTGACAACACTACCGCAATAGTAGTATTTTTAACACCACCAAGTCAAATTGCAGAACGTGCAATTCATATTTGTTCGCTTTTGATGGATGTTCATGCGTACGATATGGATGACGAAAATTCATATCTTTCGAATATAAATGAAGAATATGGAATACAATCAAGCATTAGTAAACAAGTGCAGAGCCATACAAATGGTTCAAATTTTGAAGGTGAAACATCACTATTTGTTTCTAAAAGTTCCGCTAATGGTGGACATAAGAATGGGACGATTGAGTACGATGATGATGACGATGATGACGATGACGATGATGTGGATAATGATGATGATCTCGGTCCAGAGACTGACGTTGATGCTGTTGATCATACAGATGAGACACAAACTCTTGCGAATGTTTCAAGAGAGCTCTTCCCCGATGATTGCCTTACTAACGATCCATCTAGGAATGAAGCAGCAGATGAGACCCCTCAAAAACCACTACTGCTTCCAAGTAAGTGTGTAATGCAGTTTCCTATTCCCAAGTAAGAAAATTTTTGGTAAATTAAACAAGTTCACACTTCGATAAGGATAAATGGCAATTGTGGCAACATTTATTAGGTTGGACGAAATGTTGTGGTCTACTTTCGAGTTCGACAATCAACTGTTAAAAAGCTTTCACTTCGGTTAAGAATTGAAAAAGTGCCAGTCACTGAACTTCCCGCACTGATTGTCTCATTGACGGAACAGAATCGGACCGAGAGACTACTTGCGCAACGGCCAACAGTCTTCCAACCGTGTTTCCACAATAATCTTATAACCATAATGCTTCGTTAGTACGTTCGCTCGTGCGCACAAGTTTTTTTTTTTCTAATTGCTCATTAATCATTTAATTATTGCCCTTTCCGAAACTCATTGTGACTCATTAAGGATACCGTTCTTGATTTGATTCTTTCTTTTTTTTTCACGATCATCATTGGTTCTGTATCTTCGAATTGACGCAATTTGAAATTCCCTTCCGATCAGAAAATAATGAATGACTATTTTGAATTACTTATATTCATTATCATCTCACGCCAATCTGATATCACATTTTCAATAGATTGGCAACAAGAACTGTTTTTCGTTGTTGTTTCATCTATTACCCCCATTCTTGTACTTTGAGACGTAAGCCATGATGAACTTCTAATGGGGACGTGTACTTAGTATTGGGTATACTATGTTCTGAACTTTCGTCCCCAGTCGCAGGTAACATCATCATTACTATGAATATGCGGTGTGATTTATACTAGTAACGACTTCGTCAAAACGTATATGAGTGAAATGTCCCGAAATCTCTGCACCGACGTTTTCATGTGATTTACCACAAGGGGCAATAAATTGATGATTACAGGTATAGGTGATTACTACTATGAGTCGGGTATAATATGTCGGACCAGCATCAGAATTCTATCATGAATTATTGTCGTTATGATGACATTGAGTCATCGTGATCAACAAGTAGTAGGTATGCGATCAGGGATACTGCGTGGACCGGATGATTATCACAGCTAAACACAATGTGGTAGGGTGATAAATTGGATGGATGTCCATATCGTCTCAGCCGCATGTATGGTTATTCTCTTTTCGAATATTGGTTTTTGATTCTGTGGATATATTTTATTCATCATTTCAGGAATAATATGAATAAGTTTTTCTGTAATGATTTTTCATTCAGCATTGTTCACTCTGATGTGTGTCGAGAAAATTCCGAAATCATCCAGAACGGGCTACTGCGCAGCGCAGTGCAATTAGGAATATATGTTAGATAATTTCAAAGTGAATTGTACGGTATAACTAATAACTCAGTTGATACTATCCTAGCCCGTTTTGAAACCGCTGCAGGAACTCGACTGCACAGATCGATGTTGTCTTCAACACATCATCCAGGTTGATTTCAAAGATTCTTGTGACATCAAGAAATTTAAACAAAAGTTTTCCGTTTGAAAAACAGTATTTTTTTCGATTTGATAAATTGGTCTTTCTCTTCGATTAGGCAGGATCATTCAAAATCTCCGTCGCATTTTCGTATTTAATAGTGACCATGGACTTCAACTTCTCTTTTCCATTTCAAGTTTGCCCGCTAACGATGTGCGCGCATTGCGACAGATGCGATTGGCGACTTTACTTCAATTCCAACGCCGATTTGTCTGTTTCGTGGACCAATCAGTAACTCAGCGTGCCTCACAAACTCCTTATGGAGGGGATTCTGGCAGTTAGTTCCTGGCTCGTATTGTAGAAAGATATTCGAAAAGTTTGTGCGTCGTTCTTGTATGCTAATAGACAAACAGTATTATAATTTTCGAATAATATTTCCCATCGGAATAGCTATATAAAATTAAGGCGGTCACAAGGTTCCTCTGAATAACGTTTTGATATTTAATCGTACCGTAAAAGTCAGCATACTTTATGAAGCCAAACTAGGTTACTTGAGGTATGTCTCGAGGATGCATGATGTTTGAGTGAATTTTTCAGGACTCGACAGTGCGAATGAATATGAGAATTTCGATAAAATAGGAAGTGATTGTGGGGATGGCGTGATAGAAACAGAAATGGACAGGGGATGCGTGGAAGGGGGTGTAGAAGTAGTGACAAATGTGCAGTCAATATAATTTTGGGTGTAATAGAAGCCAATATCTGCCGGTCGACAAACGGAACTGAGATTTTTTCTTTCTAACCTATCCTGATTTCATGAATCGATCTTCAATGGCTGTGTGAAACTAGATTTTCCGAAATTACGTTCTCATTACAAAGTGCTCTGTCCCTCACCGAACTTATTCTATACATGTTGTCTTATTCTTACTGTTTGGGCATTCATTCGTGTTTGAGTATTTAGCATATACAAATATTCACTCTAGTGAAAGAATTATTCCGATTAAGACAATAACATCGTAATATTACTGTGATGGGTAGTTATTAATGAGAATCTGCTCGAATCGACTCTCGATGATTGCAATATTTCGGAACGATACTCATTTAGAATAGGTAGAGAAATATTCTATTAACGTAATGTCATATCTTGAAAATGGTGGTGAGAAGATTGGAATGCTTCCTGTATTCGCGTTGATGTATTATGTGCGTCTATGTTTGCGTGTCTGAGCAGAGCCCCCGCCTTCCGCACGCTTTTGGAATCTGTGATTTTTAGTCGAAGACTTCATTACCAATTACAATATATATTCCGATCAAACGCATGCATACATGCCCATTCGTAATGTTGTTCAGAACTCTAATATGTACACCACGGTTCATCGGGAGAAACGCTTTCCTATATATGGTTCTACTGCTAAATTTAGAATTTATTCATCTGTCGTGGTTTGACATCATGAAAAATTTTGATGGAAATGTTTCACCATTGTTATCTGTATTCCATCCAATACTTGAGTTCCACAAATAATACAAGGAGAGTATTCAAAGTCTCATGACCAAATATATCTAATCATTGAACTTGGAACAAGAAATCGTTTTATTGTGTCTCCCTGACTCTGAGTCTATGGTTATATTTAGAACTCGCCAGTTTTGTTGCTACCATATTCGCACACGTGTGTGTATTTCGCTGTGTGTTCACCTATGTTTTTGAGACATGAATAGAGCGATTGTGAGGCTTCATTTCGTTTATAGATTTGGAAGTATAGAGTTCTCATTGTCAGATATATTTTTCCTGTCGAATATCCTCATGCATCAACGACACTGGAAACAACCAAAAATCGAAGCAAGATATAATTGCTTATCTTCATAGCCCATTCCGTTCCGATAAGACTAACGTTTATTGCATCAACATGATTGGATAACAAAATGCTACATGCTATACAATACAGAAGTGACATGCGCACAATTTGTTATAAAAATCTATCAAAGTTTTTCTCCAGCTATGAATATTTATTACTCTGATCAGAGTTTATTTTCATGCTTCTCCAAATATGGTTCCTTTTTGAATCGTTCAAGACAATATAACCATCGTATACACACTTAGTAAGATGAAACATTGAGGAACCAGCAGCGCGTGAGATATGGCGATGTTCATAAATAGATCTGGACTCAAAGTGAAAGAGAGTATCTGAACGATGCGTGACATGTTCACGAGGTCCTACACCCTTGCAGCTGAAGAAGTCGAGTTTATAGATCCATTAAGAAAATCAAGATAGAAGAGGAAGTATATAAAGTGAAGGAATTTTCTGAGAAAAAGTAGAGTAAAAAAGCAAGAGTGCGGTATAAGTATGTGAATATTTTCTTAAATGTTATATACTCATGAACATTAATGATTATCACCACGACTTCAGCCATTGTTTCTCATAATCGAACAGTATTTGACATAATATATTCTCGAAATTGATTCATGCTATTCTACTGGTGGAGAAGATAGCATAAAAAATCGTGATCATTCATACTTTGAATTCATGTCTTGATTCCTGGATAAGACTGTATCAATAGCATGATACCGTATACTATAAATGGTTCAGGATCAATGCCCTCTATGCAAAAAGAAAAATCACAACCTACACCAAAATGACTAGGTTCTATTGCAGAGCTCCATCTGGTCTGAGTCTCAAGGCTACAACGCCCATCCCTCATGGTAACACTGATGCTCATGCGCGTCCTCCAATCGCCTCAGCATCCTCAGCAACCTCTACCGTCTCCTTTCGCTTTTTTTTTGTTCATATGGAATATTGTGTCTGAATCCTTGTTTTCCCAAGCATTTCTAACCCTATGATCATTTTCTCAATGGATAAACTCTTACCTGCAACTGTTCTACGACCGAGTTCAGTGATTGCGTTCTTTCTTCATTTTCACTCAAAAAATGAGAACGATTTTGTCGTCCATATACATGTAAGATTCTTGTGATCATGCAAAGTTGCTAGGGCAGTTCGCGTAATGATGAAATTATGTGAACCATCCGCAATCTTCGACTGCTATTTTGTAAATTCGCATGTAATTATTCTTACCCCATTTATGAGTAATTATGAAAAAATTGTAAGAGTTAGATAGGAAGGCAGTTTCGGGAATTCATGTGGTGCAATACGGGATATTTATTGATCGATAACAAATTCATGGAAGTTGTTTCGCTTTTGCAGAACCAGATCACCATGAACTGATCGCAGAACCAGAGAATGTAGTTGACAGTGAAGACTCTGACGACGAGTGGAATTACTATAAAGTAGATCCCAACAAGCGAAAAGACGGCAATAACAGCGAGTCGTCTGAGCCTAAAGTATCATCGGTATCTATTGATGAAAAATCTTCGAAGCAGGAGGGCGTGAAATCGCAACAAGAAACGAATTTTGTTAGCGGAATAAAACAGCAGCAGCAACTCAAAGACAACGATATTGATTCCTGCAGTGACAGTGGCGCCGAGAGTGAACGAGGGATTTCCTCGAACGAGCACCTCAAAAGTAGTGTGAGTTATCCTATGTAAAAATAAAATTGTGAGAAATATTCGTAATTCCATCGGCGATAAAGGATGTAAATTCTGTCCTGTTTCAGATAAGTGAGATAGAAGTAACATCACCAGTGAATACACCCGCTGTTGAAGAAATTTCAGACAACATGGACTTCCAACTTAATCCAGATGCTGCCGAATTTGTTCCTGTATCGCCATTGATTCCAACTCGACTAATGGATCGGCCATTAGCTGGTTCTCCTTTGAAAAAAACGCCCATGATGGATGATATTCGATTGCCTAGTCCGAAAGAGTTTAGCGAGGAGGCGGATCATCGACCCCACGAAATAGAAGGCAAGGACGATATGATGAAGCCAACGAACGGGGATTTCCTTACAGGAAATGACGACGTTGAAGTTATCGACAAACAAAAGTCAATATTCAATTTGGATGAATCGGAAGTTTCCTCTACACGTGCAGAATTTGGTGATGAATCGACTACGAGTTTCCTGACTACAGCCGATTACCATAAAAATGAGGGTATCGACGGTTCATTCACGGATTCATGTCCCGGTATATGCGACAGTGACTCCATGACAATGTCTTATGATCCAGTGGCTCAGAATCCATTAAGCAATCCGGTTGATTTGAATGCCGTTCACGATCTAAGTGATACTGATCTATGTGATCAAGATGATCAAACTGCGCCGAAAGAATTTCAACCAGATAAGTGGGAAAAAACTTTGGGTGACTTCATAGGTCATGAGAAACGTGATACTTCTTCGCCTGATGTACATTCTGAATTGGTCGATCTTATTTCACCCGAATCTGATCAACCGCCACATTCAGTTGCGTTTCCAGATCATCAAGGCAATGATTTTTTTGGCGTTTTGCCACCACTCTCTGAATCCGATAGCCGCATTAATCTAATTCTGGAAAAAACTGAGGAAGTTACATCAGATCTCGCGGTGATGAATTTAGAAGATGAGCATCCGCAGCAAGTTCTCAGAGATGAGAAATTGGCATCTATAGAGTTCCCAAAAATTAGCGATGGAACTTTAGGGGAGGAGGGTTCGATTCACCCAATGTTACTGTCCGATGATTTCTCCTCTACGTCGTCACAGCCATTCACTCCTTGTATTACAGCGGACAATTCTTGTCTTGAATTTCAATCGGAACCCCAGCTGACTCCTTGCTCTGCAGAACCCGCTGAAACTTCATCGCCAAATTTTGAAGAAATCCAAAACCCGTGTGCGACTTTTGAACTGGTGTCGAATGACGTTGCAAAATTAACGTCTACAGAGTACGATGTACAAAATTCAGAAGAAAATAGTCTCATGGAGAGTCATTCGTTCGTGACGTCCCATGATGTTTTTGAAAACCCACCGGATGGCGAAATTGGAGTAGAATTAATTGAAGATTCATCAAATGTACCTAATGATGAAAATGGAAAAAGTATGGAAGTGGCGTTCACAAACGATGTCACACCTACTTCTCAGCAATCTGATTCACCAACTTGCGATTCTTTTCGACAGTCATCCAGTCTTACATCAGATCACCGTGAGCTAAACCAGGAAGCTCATGCATATGAAATACCAGATGTGTTGTCACCGCCGAACTCAGATACAGAAGTGATAAAACCTTCAGAGTCTCTGCAAGAATTCACAGGCCTTGAAAATGAATTGGCTCCATTGATGAATGGTACTACAACCTTAGAAGATGTGCGAACACCTTGGATCCCACATTCAGAGCAACTTGTTGAAGACACTGCAATGAGGTTGCAGAATGATGCAACATCATTGTCCTTACGGAAAGAATCCCTGAATAGTTCGGAGTATGAATCTTCCACTATCACAACAGAACGGTCAGAGAGGACACAGAATGGTGATTCACAGAGTGCTGCAGTAGCTACCGCGAATGTAGCACTGACAAATGCAATGCAAGGAGAGGACTCATCTACTCTGGACAATACGTTCGAACAGCCATTGGAGGAGGCTGCAATCGTTATTCCGGAACAGACTTGTACAATTTCCTCAGAGAATGTTGAATCGCGTACTTCAAATAGAATCGCCGTACCAGCTCCAGAAGACAAAGAGGGAGCTACATCATCTGTGATCAAAACAGCAGATGCCACTACGGGAAATGTAGTCATTGCACCAAAATCTAAACCTGCTGGGAAATCACCATCGAAACCTGTTCCAAAAAGTGGTACACCAAAATCTACGCCAAAATTATCACCGGCTTCCCCGACGAAAACATTGAACACCCCGTCTTCACGATCCGTTACGACTTCGATAACAAGAAAGACACCAACGAGCGCTGCACCTCGCCCGAAACTTGCAGAAGTTGCACAAAAAGCTTCCCCGAATCCGGTCAAATCACCACTTACGAAACCGGCCACGAAACCGTCACCACGAATAACTGGCACATCGAAACCTAAGCCCATTATGAAGTCGGTAGCATCAGTTACAGCAAGGAAATCTACTGGCATAGTCGCAAACGATGAGGCAATACTCGCAGCTTCGAAGCAACCACCCAATTCTAAAATGACTATCTCCAATGGTGTTTCTGTTAAGTCTCTAGTCAAGCCTACATCGACTTCTACGCGTTGTTCTACAACGTCTACCACGAAATCGAAAGCCACAGTTGGTTCTACTTCGAATGTTGGAACCAAAAGTACTGTTACGGTTACATCCACAGTTGGTGTTGCTGCACGACCCAAAACTGCCCCTGCAACGTTGGCACCGTCGAAAAACCGCGTCCAAAGGCAGGCAAAATCACCAGTGCTCGATAAACAAATTAAGGAGACTGCTAACAAACATATATCCAGTCGCACTTCCGCAACGATAAATACTACGAAACCAAGTCGTATAACTAACACATCAGCCACAACATCTACTACATTAACTATTTCTAATGTACGACGCAGTACAGCCACATCTACAACCAAAAAACCTTTACCAACAACGCGGATGAGCGCTAAGAGTGCAACAGCGGCTTCTAAAACCACTACCAGGAATAGTAGTGTCAAGACAAAAGTGCAAAATGGGGTATGTGAGATGAAAGAATCTAAAGAAATTTTAGCAATATCAACAGCAACAACCACAACAACAACAACAACAACAACAACAACAACAACAACAACAAATGATCAAGACGTACTACGGAAAGATTCATCACCAGTAGAGCTGACAGATAACCAACTATTAATCACGTCGGATTGAACCTAATCCTGCACAAATTATATAAAAAAAATTGCTCCGAGATTACCCATATGGTGATATGGAAGGGAAGATCATCCACAGCTTTTCATTTGCACCCTAACACTTACTCGTAATATTTTCTATTTTCATAATTTCTATTCGTGTGTTCTCTCTCATTCATTCATCATTCTCATGGTGACAATTCTTGATGATTCTATTTGTTGGAATCATCATTTTACGGTCTATCTGATTTGATAACAAAAGAATAGTATATTATAGAACGTGGATATTGAAGACGACTAATGAAATACGAATTGGAAAAAAAATGATGCAGAGCTAATAATCGTTCAAATGGCTTCTCTCTGTAGTTGAATTCTGATATCAGTGTGACGCGAAAAGAAAATTGGCAAATTCACCAGGCCGTAATTGTGAACGAACGAATGGAAAAGAGAACTAAGTTCGACGAAGTATATAAGTGAGAATGCATGAATGAATGGTTACGAGAGAGAAAGTTGCTTGATATTTCTGTTGTGTAAATATACGCTATGTTTGGATTAATTATAATGATATCATTACAAGGAATATGGAACCTGAACACCAACTACTACATAATAAACAGATCACGACAAATCGCGAACTCTGTGGAATTATAAAGTGCTCGCCAACTTACGGTTCTATGGAGGCACATGTTTTGTTTTCGTCAGAGGCTTACAGTAGAATTTTTTATCAAGTGAGGAACTGAAATTTAGTCAGTTGACGTAGACAACTATTCAATGCAATTACATAATAAAGAAAAAATGAGATTGTAATTCTGAGGAGGAATTGAATTCCGAACAGTGGAATTATTTGCAATATTTTTAATTTCATGACTGCGCTAAATGAGTAGACTACAGAAAAATGAAACTACCATTGCACTTCACTTGTGTAAAAGGGGAGGATTATGCGAATTTCGAATGAAAAAAATATGGGAGACTGGAAGCGTAATGAGCAGAACCACGGAAGAAGTTCAAAGAATAATGAAATATCGGGGGATGTTGAGAAAATTAATCTTTCCTCCCTCTCTCTCACTCACTCTCTTCACAAACATGTAGACACAAAACATATGTGCGTCACAACTCCTTTAGGTATTACATCTTTTTGACATCTCTTTACTCAATATTTTGATTATTATCGATATACAGTCGACATGATATAAAATATGATTTATGTGGGACATGGAAAAAAAAGGATTCTGTGGGTGAGGATTACTATGCATATGTAAACAATTATAACTTCGTTTTCAAAAAAAAAGTGATTCATTAAGAATTTGCATCGCTCATCCTATGATCCTTTTATTATTGGTACGATATGAAAGTAGAAATCTATAAAGTTTCAGACCCTTTTGTAGTACCGAAGTGCGGTGGCACCGTGCATTTTTTCAGACAAGTGCTGAAAAAGAAGTAAAGTTTGAGTATTTACAAATATTTCCGAGATTCCACTAGCTTCATTCTCTTCATTCACGATATCAAAGACATCATGTTCGGTCTGGTTAACAAAAATCATCTCTGCAAATACTCACAACCACGATTCCGTCTTCAGTAAATTCATAAACGCGGACAGATTGGTTTCCATTCGGCAATACAGAAACAGTAGTGAATGTGTCCCCATCACGAGTTGTAACACTCTGTAATCCATAAAAAATTGTTAAAACTCGGAAGATACTTTTCCTGTTTGTCGCTTAATCGAACCAGCATTGACCCTGCAAGATCACTGCATAAAAAATCAACAATTGGGAAAAATGATGGGGCACTGATTGAAAAACTGGAATTATGGATGATTAACTTCGCAAGTCTAACCGAATTGAGTGGCATTGTTTGACGCGATATGAATTGATAGAAGAACGTTTCTCAAAAATACATATATGACTATACATTCTGGTTGACCAACCTTGAATACAGCCCCGTGAGGCATTTGCTCCTCATATTGTGCGCCCAATTGAAATTTCGTTATGGAACTTTTCCCTTCGTTTGTCACTGTGATTGTCCATTGATCACCTACTTGGCTCACTTCCAGAACAGGTTTTCCTCTGCTGAAAACTTTTGCGACCTCAGCATTTTCTGCTCCACCAGCCGTTGTAAGATAGTGTTCAAGACCATCACTTGATACATGTTCGTATTTCCCGACAATTTGAACCATTTTGCATAGATGTTCGCTGAACCGCTGCAATGAAAACGACGTTTTTAGACCGTCAAATGTAATTGAACTGGAGTGATGAATGACAGCTGGTGGACTTTTATAGGAATATTGAGTCATTGCAGACTTGAGCCGGGAGGGTGGGGGTCAATCTGATCTTTTTCGATTAATATTCCCCTCATAGTCCTACAACTGTATCTCAATTGAACTACAATCATTTTCATCGTGTTCGCCACTATATACTTCGCTTATCTCTCATCATCATTGATTTACGCGATCGACACTCATTAATCGATAGGTGTCTATGAAGTTTTGTCCGATGTAAAATTCTGAAAAAAATTATGCTAAATTCCGACCAATATGTATCCGTACTAATCACATTCAGGATCACATTTCCTGATTAATACGTAGAGAAATTGACTGCCAATAAAAATATCGAGTATATGTTCAATGAATCTTCTAAATTGTCTTCGAGAAATTCTTCTTTCGGAGCATTCCATGGTACATAAAATCATTACCGAACCGAATGTGTCATACATAACTTGAACAATGTCCCACTCATTATCAATATGAATAGCGTTGTACTGAGCGTTTCTAAAACCATATTCCGAATTAATAATGCCAACAAATTGATGATTCAATACGCCCAAGCGACTTAAATATTACTACATGAATGAAGGAATACAGGAACAAATGATCCGAGTTCAAAGTTGCGTCGTTATTCTTTTTTATATGATGAATGCGTCCTGACATGCAAAACTCCACAGAGCTATGTTGAATTCATCACAGTTGATTGAGCCTTTGACAATTACATGAGCTGAGTCTTGTGTAGACGAGTTCATTGACGTCATCTTTGACCATTGAAAGGGTCTTCAACTTATCCATTGTAAGATAGAAATTCAATGGTTTTCATCCATCTGTTATCAGGGGAATCAAGCCAACTGTATAACTTCATAGATTATCAAATTTGCCACGCATGATTGCATCATCAGTTGATATTCCCAACCTCTTATGAGTTATTTGAAATACTACGATATTCAGATAAAAAATGGAATTCGCACTTCTCACTATATAAGCATAATCATCGTACATTAACTTAGATGTCAATTAAGTGTTGTAAGTCTCACAATGATTCGAATGAAATACAGAATTTTATACAAGAACGAAATTTATTTCCACAAATCCTATAATGTGAAATACCTGAACGGAAATCTCTCCGATATTGATTCGCCTCCGCAGTCAATTAGCAGAATAAATAATTACAAATCACATTTTGTCTGAAAAAAACATTTCAATATTTAATAATAATAACATTATATAACAAAGCCAATGACTATTCTCTTTTCTACAACATCCTTCGAGTTGCATTCATTCACATTATGAAATTAACAATAAATGATGTGTGCTCTTTTTCAGATCTGTTAAGTACACTAGTGCATTACATGATTCTTGCGATGCTCGTTCTGTGCTTTGATTTCCCCGATATTCACTCCTCTGTCATTGATGCATGAAATCAGACTGGGGAGTGTCATCAATTCCCGGTACTTCCCTCACACACAAGTTCATTGAAATTCCACGGGAATTAAAGTTTGCACAAACAAAATAAAAGTGGTATAAATGCACCTATAGCCACGAAAACTGGTAACATAATCGATGAATCGTCTATAGAATATGGATCGGGTGCTCGTGGTCCACTTGTGTGTCTACTTTTGACAGTTATCTCTTCATCTTCTTCTTGCATACTCTGATATTCTTCGGGTTCTTGTGGTATCGGGCCCAAACGCGGCACCTCTACGAAAACGATAGCTCAGAGATTGAGTTGTTCTAAAAGAAAAATAATCCAAACCTGCGAGATTTTCCAAGTTTTGCCAACTTACCACCAACCTCTCCTTTGACCACAACAATAGCATTGATCTTAGGATTATCCCGATATCCCTGGTGATTCGAAAAACATAAGAACTAGTCGACTAATTTTCATTTATTGTTTATTGATCGGGCGAGAACAGTACCTTGATAAATTCCACGCGTATTTTCCCGCCGAGAATATCAGATTCTTCGTCATTATGTATCAATTTGCCTTTCTGAATTTTGAATGGAATGTATTCATCATGGGCAACCCCTCTCTGTACTTTTTCATATATATCCAAGTCTGTGACAACTGTATGATCACCATTCAAAACAACATCAAACACCTAAGGGAGGACAAGGGTCGATATATATAATAAAATGAAAAAGACGTTTTGAAGTTATTGGCTGTGCCAGATTCGAGAAATTTTCCTATTTTAAATTGGAGTTGCTGTTTGAATCAGCGTTCAAATCTCTAGCAAATCATTCATGTACATATTGGAAAAGTTCAATTTAATGAATTCTCATCAGTTTCTTATATAAGCCATGGAGATCCTCGCTGTTCGGAATATTTGAGAAAATTTCTCTACACTGTGTGCAGTTTTCAGTCATCATGACTTGAATATTTGCTGATTTCTCCATAACCATTATAAGCAGCCCTATCATTGGTATCTGAATGATCATGATTTTGTGTGAACCTCTGAGGAGGAGCCCATCATCTTTGATATAATTGGCCTTTTTTTGAATTGTTATTCTGATAATGATGGCATTTCGATATGACCCTCACAGAAATTCCAGACGGTGAAGATATCCATGAGTTCTACAACTGATAAGAATATGGTGAATCGCATTTCACCATGACTCTCGATCTGACGAAGACATGACAATATAATTAAACTTTCATACTTTAATGAATTTCACGACACGTCCGAGATAATGATCTTCCTTCAATTTTGTCGCATGAAGTGATATTTTGTGTTAAAATCGATGTACTCACCTTCATATTCGGTGAATTGAAATATACTTCACAGAATTTCAATATTAGAACATAATCACCATCATTGCTGATAGGTATATCATAGCCGAATGTTGAATGATGATAACGTTCAGTCTGATATAATATTTGATCGGCCGTATCAACTCTCCCAATTATGAGTTGTTTTCCATAATCAGAAGCTGTGCCAACTCTTCCCATCAATGGGTCTTTCATGTATTTTATCCCATAGCTATCAGTGTGTTCTTCACCACCTGCATTAATAGCGTATATAACCTCCAGGCATAATATGTTATCCAAACAATTCAGTAGGATCGATAGAAATGAAGCAGTTCGTAGGTTTGGAACCAATCGGAAATTCATTTTGCATGAAATGAAAATAATTCAGTTATGATACTGAGAATACTTTTCCATCATTTGCAGTGAATCATTAAAAAAGTTTCATTAAATAATGAATGTAAATTTCTCGCAAATTCGGGGCTCGAGTGTTCCTGATATTGACCAATGAAAATAACTTCACGAAGTCACAATCCGAATTAAATAAAATGTGTTGCGAATTTCTATGTTTTAGTCTCATAAATTATTTTTCGAAAACGTGGCAAAACTTCGCAGAGTTTACCACGTAGCACTCGATCGGCATACGTTGAGAGATACAATAAACGCGACCAATCACCCCATACAAAGTTGGTAGGTGCATTACGCTATGTAATAGATATAAAGGACGTTGGATGACATTCAATGTCAAAAGTTTTGGAATAATCAATGTATTATAAGTAGGTAATAATTTCAACACTCAACATCCCGAAGTAAACCAAGGACTATAACGGTGCTAATGGATATGGCTATGCAGGTTCGAAATATAATAAACAACTTCATTTAATGATCGCAATGAAAAAAAGAAGAGTTGATAGCCTATACTTTTGTCAATGTACAGTCCAAGAGTGCTCGCCGTCTAAAAAGACGCACTAGTTACCGGAGGCGCGAAATTATTGTGGCAACGCTGTGTATGGCACATACTGCTGTAGTAAGCATTCCATAAATTTGCAATTTTTTACGCCGCAGCTGCCATTTTTCTGAAAGAAAAAAAGTGCCGGGAGAAACATTGAAATTCGTGATGAACATGATCAATACCAGAATATTACGTGAAATCAAATCTCGTGATGGAATTAACTCCAGTAGAGATTTGTTTATATTTTGATGAAACAAATCCTTGTTGAAGCTATATTCTATTTTTTCATATGTGAATATTCTTATTTGTAAAGTGATAATAATAATAACAATTTACAATTAAATATGACTTATATCAAATTTATGTAGAATATCGATGCAGTTTGCAAATATTTTTGAAAATGAATGGAAAATCCTGTTCGTTCCAACATTTTCAAATGCATAGATAACTCCCGCGGTCTCATTCTTGACTTCTCTATCCGATGTTGCCACTGTTGATATCTGCTGTTGTTGTTCCATTCTGATCTTTCGAACTTTTTCAAACTTGACCAGCATTGTAAATATAAATTGGACGGTCAGCCAATTTGAATCTTTCCTCAAATATTTATTGCATCTTCTTCCACAACATATTCGAATTCCATTCGGATGTTGTGCATCGCGCAGTTTTAAAATGGAGAAGTGTAAGCAGTCATTTTTGAGATGTTATTTTTGTATCCCGTACAGAAATGATCTGATCTAACATCATTTCTCCAGACGCCTACTACGCCAATATCCTTATGACACAGAATGGAAAAACGCTCAATGAAATTAATGATTTTCAAGAATCGTAACAATATCTCATGAAGAAAAATTGAACCTGGGAAACCTCTGAAAGCAGCGTAAGCAAAAGTATAGAACGTTCAAAGAAGTCCAGAACCATGGGGCGATCGACATCTGAATTGATATTGCATCCAGCCAGTAGATGGATGTATCATCGAAGTCTATAGTTCCCTCTTCGCTTAAACCAAAGAATACAGATGTACATAGAAGCTCAGAAGTGCCCTTATCTTGATGTCACCATTGATGTAGCTTCTGACCCCCAACCGTTGATGGCGCTAGTGTAT
>JABMBR010004869.1:0-20254 GCA_018881525.1 Meteorus sp. PSUC_FEM 10030008
AATATATACATAAATAATTCAATTGATTCGATGTTACGTGTAGAATAAAAAAGAGAATATTGTATTTGCGATTCAGTGTGACTGATGTACATATAGTTATAAATAACAAATGGAATCTTAGATATTCGTCAGATGTAAAATCGACGGATGTAAAAATTAACAAGATATAAAAGTCCTTGTGACAAAACAGGGTAAAATATCGGAATATTAAGATAGATTATAAATTTGTCAAGCAAATAAAAAAAAACCTCATAAATTATTCGGTTGATAACTTTTCTTCTTTTTCAATTCCACTACGGAATTATAGTTGAATAAAGTGGAAAAAAATATTTAACGACAAAGAGAAGTATCAATTTTATGCAATGTGCATTTTGAGCTACGCACAACAACATTTTTGACACAATCTTAATAAATTACACGCATAACATTCCGTAAACGCGACACCTCACAAATTTTTCCGCAATGAACAAGGAAAAAATATCAACGCGATATTTTTTCTCATGACTTATCCAATAAGAGATAGCTATTCAAAATTCAACGCGAACATTTCTCGCACAAAAACAAAATGAAAGAAACATTATATGTGCAAACGACTATATATTGTATATGTTATATGTAGCAAGAAAAAAAGGAGAGAAATTTTGTGGTCTTCATCATGTGAAGATGACCTATTAAGCACAAGTAAATAAGATACTGATATATATTTGTGCATGCATTGAGAAAAATATTAACATGAGAACAAAAATAAATGGTGGCCATATGATTTTTCAACTAATACAATTTGACTTTGAGTATAAACTTTTTCCTCTTCCGCAATATCATTATTTATGATCATATTTTTCTCAGTATATGTATCAGCCAAAATGGCTGAATCACGATGTAACAATAGAGCTTTCGAATAAAGTTGATAATATTTAAAACTATGCCATCATTGTTATTACTAATAAAATTTTAATCACACCATACATGACGACACTCTTGCAGCCTATACGCAATGAAGATGACGACAAATTTAATCCAAAAAAATTCGTTTCCGAGCCCATTCGTCACTATCTTCTATTTTTAATTACAAATTCCGAGTTCATTGTTCGCTGTTGAGACAACCTCATGATATATAGTCGTTTAAAACAATCATGAGACACAGATATTTTATATAACTCGCAAGTTCTCATGAAAAATTGGAATGAATCCAAAAACGAAATGAAGAGAAACTAAAAAATGATAGAACGAGTATGATAATATTTTATTCATATTCTGAGAATCGTTTATCACTGAATCAAGAATTTACCCATGACTAAATTCGAGATCTTCACCATCCATTGAAGAATAAAACGAAGAATATAATTATTCTCGATCGCAGAATATTTTTCTTTTCAATACATCACATAGAGCTGTTCAGCTCGATCAAATACAGATAAACGAAAATGAGGTTTATTAGTGCGATAAAATCAAAAGGTCTCTATATATATAAACTGTTATAGACATGAACCATATTGGGACAGACCCAGGTGAAGAATATATTTGTGTATCTATTCCCAATGATACGAGTATGCTGTTGTACCCATTTCACATAGAAGTTGCTTCTATATATGTATTTCCCAAAGAGATGAATCCCCCTCGATTGGTTGAACACTGAAAAAAGCGCATCTGGCTCGTTTTCCTTCTCTGTGACCGGGTCGTTGCTTTTGTGTCCATACCAATTCGTATATCTTATCCAGTTTGAGATCGTCGGAGATTTTGGCTCATTTGGAATGTCTTTATACTTATAGTATAGACTAGAAGGAAGAGGAGAGGACGGATATGAGTTTATTGGGGAAATACAAAACGCTTGAATGGAAATACGTTGGCTAGGGGTATGAAAATTCAACGTTCAGTATTTTGCGATTCAAATAGTTCCCAATCGAAAAAAAAAAATATGTAACACAGTGATGAAATGCATTATTATAAGTTGAAAAAATTAGCATCAATGTCACATGACTTCAACCTTCTTATGAGACAAAACGATAATGTTCATGTAAAAAGCTCTTTGATCACGAATGAACATTTCTCTTCGAGCGGAAACTTCGTAGCCCCATTCAATTCTCTCTTATGACGATCAATTCTTCTACGGGAATTTTCGAAAATAACAAAATTGTTCATTATCATGACCCAGGAATAAGGTAAAATGACAATTGGTACTGTTAAATGTCAATACGAATAAAATTTCAAACATGTATGGAACAAACAGAACATTGTCATTTTTTTTGGTTTCAATCGCTGATGATTTCTTTGAGAGGACACCCATCTTACACATGAGAGCCATCTTGCTCAACTCTGCCCTATATAATTACAAGTTTCCAAAAAATAAAGAAAAAAAAAAAATTTATTGAATACATCTCCGTGATGATTTTGTCTTCTCCCTCTCACTTTCTTATTCCTGCCAACGAGGCGGAATAAGAGCAGTCGACGCATGTTCAGCCGCGTGTTATAATTTCATTTCCATTTGGTCGGGTGGGCTCACGGGCGAGATTTCAAGATCGTAAAGTTAAGCCGCCTTGAACTCTACATAGAGGACCTTTTCCTTTCATGAAATACATAACATGTATACACATATAAAACGTGTGCGTTATGTTAGAACGTTGAGTGCACGAAGATGAGAGAAAAATAGTTATAGAAGATGAGTAGCGGTGTAGGAATAGGCTTGATCCACCCTACACACTTTTCTTCAGCAAAGAATAGAACTCGCTGTCAAGTATATATCATCCTTGACACGACCACTCACAAAGGCTATACTTGTTGGCGCACTGCGCCACACACTACAGCCCATTATGAAATACACGAATATACATCCGATAGAATGAGTGGCATCAACCATAAAAAGAGGATAAATGAGCAATACCCTTTGCACGAACGCGAAAGTACGGAAAAATTCATTGGAGAATTACGATTGAATGAGAATAGGATTTCATCCTGTATGAAAAGCGTAACATGGAGATTAAAAATTGAAAGAAATACAAAAAAATCTTCGTATCATACAACCGGTCAGGAAATTTTTTGAATCATTTTATTTATGTGCAGATTATTTTTCAGGAAGAGATAGAGGGAGAATTTATAGGTTTTAACATTGTGTTCTCGAGTCAGAATATGGAGCCTCTATGAGGCTACATGAGTCTACATTAGCCTTTCATTTATCAATGAGAACAATCGAAAATTGCTATGTAGGCTCATGTAGGTTTCATCACTTCAGTATTGACATCACAATGAAATGAACACTTCGATTCAATATGAAATGTACAACACTCCATGGTAATTTTTATCCAGGACAAATTTCTGAACCGCTTTATATAAAATAGCGAATTATCCCTGTCAATTTCTGCATAAGAAAATTGTCAATTAACATGACATATACATAAATTCATAACCACACGCGAGATAAAATGTATGCAATATATTATCCCATAGAGACGGCATGCGTGTGATCTAATTCAATCAGAGTAAGCTTGTTATTATGTCGGTTTTGTCGAGACTATATATATAATACGCTTACCATGGGTACCATAATTATTTTCGACGGGACAAGGAGGGGTGAACACGGCTCATGTAGCATTACGTATACATATTCTATACACAATTGTTATTGGTGCTCCCTTCAGGGGTTGTACATATGGATAAATATATCTATAACACGTATATGAACCAAAGAGGCACGAGGCTCACTTGAACGTTACGCTCGAACGCACCGTCATTACTATATCGGATATTGTGCCATATTGTAACTGCGCATCCAATCTTGTTATGCACCCGGCAGGTACGAAAGGCTTCGTTATATATTTCCCGCTGCGCGTGCGCCCACATATTATAATTGCATACAACATTTACCTATTATGTATACATATTTATTTTTATACGTCATTTCCCATTTTATTTAATGGTATATATATGGTGTGTAATGGATATTGGCAAAATTTTTCCTACCGACTGATATGTAGAGACTCATAATTTAGTTTGACATTCAAAAATATATCGTGGGATTTTTCTCGAAATAGATAATTTGCGATGACTAGAACATTTGTAATTCTGTTAAACTATTTTGCATTCTTTCTCATATTCAGAACTGATGTGAATTAAAATTTTCACGATGGACCAAAGGATCCATAAAGATCTTTATAGAAAACACTGAAGTCACAGGTATGTCAAGAAAATGTGAAATGATGAACGTTTGTTTCACATCGAAATTTTGAAGAAATGATGAGTTTTATGAGGAATTGCAACATAAATGTAGACACGTTTGAATACGAAATTGTTGGAAGAACAAATAAGAGATGGGGTGTTGTGATGGAGGTAATTCAGCAAGCCACCGAAATGATTTCACAGAAATTATTTATCAAGTAGTATACTTGTATGTAAATCATTTAATTTGAATTTATTGGATATTGGATTCACTCAATTTGAACATGGTGTATATCATTACAACATAGTGATGGGGGAACGAGTATGTTCTCATACTCGATATAAATGTATTCAAATAGCCTTACAAGACCTATATTGGATAAAGAACCTCTTGGGACAAGTATAGACGGTGTCTCATTGTAATTGGAGTCTCATTCACATGAAAATATCCTCATCTAAAATTTAATCTTTACACAACCTCAAAAAAAAGTAAACAAATCAAATACTCCATACAGTTTCAATTTGACTACTGAATAATTTTCCTTTTTCGAAAAAAGGTAAAAACATCCGATTTCTATAAATAAGCAAAAGGACTAAACCAACACACAAAAGTGACTTTTCCATTTAGCGCAGAAAGGTTTGAATTATTTCGTCTTCAACTTCCAGTTGTTCTTTTTTTATTATGTGTATCAGATGTTGTTCTATTATTCACGCTTATACTGTAACAATTCGTCAGTTCTCGTGATGCAGGGAGTATAAGAGTGAAAGAAAAGATGCGTAAAGGATGAAGAGGTGGACCACGAGATGATCTCTCCCCTGCATCTCTTGCATTTCGCAAGTCCCAGAGTGTAGCTCGCGGCAGCGTTATGATTTGTGAGGGTTCAGATCCTGAATCCAGTCTGGTTGGAACGAGCACCTACACTTTCCAGGAACTTTCCGCGTGCGGCCGTTCGCGTTCACTTCGTCCACCACTGATGTTTGTATGCTGTGTGGCATATGGATGATAAGTGAAAAAGAATGAGGAGGAGACAAAAAGGAGAAGAAACAGTGAGCATCCGCAGGGATGTGCCGAGTGCCGGCCGCCGGGCGCTGATCAGACATGGCGATTGCGCATAGAGAAAAGAGGGTGTAATGGACGGACTAATTTGTGAAATTTAAATTCCAACCTCGACGTTTCTACTGAGCACCGTAATCCTTTCTCCATCCTTTTGTTTATCGTGAATATTCTTTTGTTTATTCTTGGAAATCACAATCATTTTAATCATCCCACTACATCCCAGTAATAGTCATGTAAACAATTGTTGTTATTAATAGAAATAACACCAAAATGTATGCGATAAAATCAGATCATCTCAATAATAAACCCAATAAAAATTAATCAAATTGTCCCACGCAACATTTTTGTTTTTAATCAGTTTCCTAATGAGTACCTCCCACAATTGTCAAATAATTGTGAATGACTGATATTCATGAACAAATCAACTGCGCCGATGAACTTGTTCGCAATATATAAATGAAAAAGTAAAATAGAAATGAGTAGAATTGGACGTATGCGAAATGTATGATGAATATTCCTATAAATACAAATACGAAGAAAATTCCACGATAATGTATCGTAGACGGCATTCAATATTCCATAGAATATACACATATAGTGAATGAATACGTCAGTAAATGTACGTATACAACTCTATATATACAAAGCAAGCAAGACGTCTATGGACTGGCAGATTAGCGAGGGCTTTTCACTGGCAGGTCCATTGTTGCTAACATAATACGGTTATGATTTAGTTTAGATCGTGAGGATGCGAGCGAATGCGACGAGTTCGCGTGAGACGAGTAGAGTGGGATATGAAGAAGAAATGGGCCACCATCCTGACGTACGTATATAATATATATATACGTACACGTTAGAGGCACAGAAGGGGACATCAGGAGGGAGTGCACGCTCGACGGGGACTCTGGTGTCATGTTACACGCAATAGGGCCTCTTGGGGCCTATCCACCACACGTCTTCGTACGCCCCCAGCATCCCTTCTTACTTCACCTTCCGGATATATTGTTCGTAGTTTGTCTCGCATCAGACAAAATCACTTCACCTTTCCGTCAAAATAATTGAGTAGTAAAAAAGACATTGAATTGAACAATTTCGTTATATCATCATTATGTTTTTTTAGGTATTGAAATGAATTTTGTAGCGTTGAAAAGAAAAGAAATTCTTCTTCATTCTCGTACAATTGAAAAAGCGAATTGCATCAATAAGTTGATCATTGAATGATGAACCATGTGAGGGTAATGAAATTATTTCAGGTGAGGCTTATTCGATGATCTGATCCTACTGGAGAATTTTCACACTAGTTCATATGAAACGGATACACAAGAGATATATCTATACCTTCAACCTCCAATCATATGTTCCGTTAAGGGTAATGTGTACGTCTACACTCGAATGAGAATTGTGTTGTAATCACCACCAAAGTTCACGCATAGAAAGCAATAAAAAATGTGGCAGACGATGAAATTTATGTGGGGTAACGATATGTGTTGTCTTTCTCATCTTCCTTCCCCCCTCTCACTCTCCTTCGCAAACGTTCATTGTAATGAAAAGGCAGCATGAGAGGGGATCGAAAAGCCGGTTCGTCGGATGCGATAGCAATCAAAACAGGCACACGCGGGTATACACATCAGGCGCTAAGTAACTACCGATTGCATCGATGATATATATCGAAAAACACTACGATGTATATATGAACATATAGTAAGTATTGGTTGGTGTGTGTAGACTCGCGAAACACGGTTTGATGTATGGTCTTCTCATCTCTCTTTCTTCGTTGATGTGTGTTCACATACATATACGTGTAGGCGTACATAAACATATTTATATGATGTATGGACAGATGCATATAACGGCAACCGCTCTTGACTACTGACATTTATGAATTGAATTCCATCACCCCACTCTTATGTGTAAAGTGCCATAATATGCTCACACACATACACGCATAGACATAGTATTAGCACTGATAATTCTCTATTAAATTACAACATAAAAAAAATGGATTCATTGGAATAAACATTCAATTAGGATATTATTACTCATTCCTTTCTGAGAGAATTATGTTTATCCCATTCATACATTGTGGATATTCATTTGTTCTGTATAGTTTTTTTCTTCACTTCTTTATATATATATGTGTAGTTTGTGGTTGAATTTTTGTGAGAAGTGTAGAGAAATTGAGGCCGGGAAGTGGCCAAGGCTGGGGCTTCAATTTCCCATCGATTTCGATTTTATCCCTGGATTCGGATTTTGATTTCTCACCGATATCCAGCGGTGGGTCTTCAGGATATCTATAAAATTCGGAACGTTATACTGCAATCGACTAATTGGCTTTGAATTTAATAATGGATATAGCTCTGTTTACCAATAATTGGAGTGTTGTTAGGTGATGAGTAATAGCATCATTGAAAATGCCGGTCATCTATCCTGTATGAATCATTCACAATGAAAATTTTACAAAACTACTTGACGTTTGGCCCATAGATCAAGAAGTACATTCACATTCATATCAAATGTTAAATTAGTCCCTGAAATAAAACAAACTTTTATTAGATTGATTGTTGACATAAAACTATTGAGTGAAAAAACAGGTAACAGAATACAATATTTCTAATCCGTTTCATGTAACAGTAGATTTCAACCAAATGTCGTCATCAAGAATTATTACGCGGCGAAAACGACGAGTTACACGATAAAACTACCACACCAAGTCAAAATTAGTTTCAGCAGCGACCACTGTACATAAATACTGATATTTTTTTCTGGTTACTTATATACATTATCACATATATATTCGTACACGTACTTGAGCAGTGAATTTACGAGTTGGTATACATGGTGTAATGAAGCTGGTTTGTCAGCGACGCATTTTTATATCTAAATGCATGCATAAGTATATACATTTATATATAAATGTATGTGTCTTTACAGGAGATATAAGTCTCCACCCATAGTGCGGTCGCTCCCTTGAATCGATTCGTATCATTGTCCTTACACACGAATTCTCTATACAAAATGTACGTGGTGAGATAGAGTGAGAGGTAAAGAATAAAATAAAGTGAGTTGGAGAAAGAAGCAAATGGAATATCTTACTGTGTATGCTGTTCCATTCCACCTGGCTCGTATACATTCACGTAGAGACACAATTCTCGTTCTGCTATTGGCTGAATACTAACCCAATCAACGCTGTAGTCACCTCCTCGTTACACTGAAAAACATACCAGACGTTATTATATATGTACGTGCACGCACCTATCTATATATGAGGACTGGAATACCGGTATGATAATTGCAACTTGAATTGTTGTTAATAATTATCGGATTATTTTATTGATTCTTGTGTTCATAGAGCTACCAGGAAATTGAATTCACTTGTATGACGTGTTCATATTTGATTGTAGGTATACTGTATCTGAATCTGAAAAATTTCGAGGTTAATGTTGTGAATGGTAGCAGGAAAACGCAATGATTTTGTTAATCACTGATTTCATATTGTGATAGGGAAGGTTGTGTACACTATGAGGCAGAATGATGACAATTTTGAAGGAAGATATTGATGGTACATGAACTCCAGTCAGAGTCATTGAAGTATTTGTAATTTGATTCATCGAACGGACGACTCTTCATGTGTAGTGTGAACGGGAATGAAATTTCATCCCTATTTCATCATCGATAATCCAATTTGGGTAAATGTCCATTCATTCTATTTGGATTTGCCTTTATTACACTTCACAATTGTATCATTATTGTGATCACAATCTGAAGAAAAGAAGATGTTATTTTGAAGGATTAAAAAAACAAAAAATGTTTGAGAAATTCTTTGCTCAGTAGGATTTGTTTAAATTGTTATTCATCCATTATATCATCTATCGGAAGCTGCCTTGAGTTTCAAAGTCAACCATTCCTACTGGATTAACCCTACCGATGTGGATCAACAGCGATGCATCATGTAAAAGAGAAAACAAGCCAAAAGTACTAAAGGCGCGACCTATCCCACAGTGAGAATCGTATTTCAAAACGCAGAAACCGAAAACCGTATCATTATGACGATGTGTGGAGCGTTGCTCGTGTTTTGTCACTTTGCCTTGTATTCTATAATACAACACCTACCCATATCATTTCTTTCAATATATTGACGATTTTGAATGATTCATGTGGTCTTTTCTATTTGAAATAACATTTCGTGATTCGTGGTCTGGTTCGTGCGTGCGTGAATTCAATATTGGGAGATTGTTAAATCGAAGTGGACGGAATTTTTGTATGGCTACGTCAAAGTGATGACAGTGAAAATATTATTTATTGGAAATAAAATCGATGCGTTCGCTGAGTTTTAAAAAAGATCTATTAATGATGTTTATTATAAAAAAGTGATGAGTTTTTCTTGAAAACAAAAATTACCGTCCAATGCGCGATGTCAAAACGAGGAAAAATGAAGTAACTGATCAAAAACTTGCTCTAATTTTATGTTAATTGAAGTTCGATTGAGTAAATGTGATATTTTTTCAGAGGATAGTCGCCGGGAAATGTTGGCGTGATTTACGAGTTCACAAAGAAATTGTACAGTATAGACGAATGCATTCGCAGGAAATGTTGGATGTAATAGAATTCGGTCGATTACAATTTCAAATCAGTTCATTATTGGAGAGAGAAGTGATTCGAATAAAAAAAGATAAGTCATAGAAGTCAAACTTGGAGTGATTTGGCTTCAGTACTTCCGAACCAGTTGGGTTAATTATCGCACCGAATCCATGGAAATTTCTTTTTTATAGAAGAAAATTCATCTAAAAGTGGGATTTCCCCATTAGAATGGATATCATCATGCTAATTAATTAATGAAGGAGAAGCCAGAATGATTCCAATCAGGTGCAATTCGAAGCTTCCAGAATTTTCATTGCGAACTATACTTCAATTGTTTGATGGAGTATATCCACAAACATGCGAGCGTATAGAGACGAATGCAGTAGTTATTCATCACACTGAACAACTACATCAGACGCGACAGTTACTGATATGGAATTCTCACGGTACCACGCCAATTGGAGTCAACTCATCTAAATACGCCATGATTATATACATATCTACGTACATATATTCCAACATTTGTCCGTCGGCCCACGACTCAGATGCGCTGTCGACAAGCGACGATTATGCAACATTAATTAATATTCACCAGGTTACTACTCAATTAACACCTTTCAAGAACAAACGATATGAACAATATCAATTGAGAGTACAGACACAATTCAACATCAATATTCGCACTTCTGAATTCTCCAAATCGTCTGAAATGTCTGTTCCCAACGATCAAACTCAGCCTTGATATTGAATAAATTTTTTCATGCTGATATCCATTTTTTATCATGGGTAAATTTAATACTGAGACACTCAATGGGATTCATCATCCAAATTGACAGCTCTAAAATATCATCATCGGTGATTGTTATGAATTTTTGAGCTTTCAATTCTCAACATCGCAATGATATGGAATTGAGACCCAAAAGTAAAAGAGTTCCAATTTCTTCACAGAATCAAAAATTATTCATGCGTTTAACTGCTTACGATGAGAAATTTTCACGCTGACCCATACTTGATTACATAAAATGATCGGACATGTAATGGTATCGTTGGTCTAATGATGTGTATTGAACATCTGTTATAAAACAATTTTATACTTATTAATGAGCCACAATGCCTTTCCCTTCTCGATGATCCCGGTCATTATCAACCCATTGTGTTTCGAATTCAACACAATCCTCTGAATTTCATAACTTACACAAAACATCCATTGTTGTTATCTCAATCATGCAGTGAACCCAGTATTGATAAATTTTGAGCCACAATGACGTTCAACTTGTCCAAAATTAAATACGACGCGCAGACTTCACACAACTCATTTGATCTGAATATAAATATAAATATATTGAAACTAGGACTATCAAGAAATTCGAGGCGTGATTGTTCTTGGCTGATAATATCAACATCAAATAAAAACCGTGGAAAGTCAGTGACATTGAATGTTTCATAAAATAGAAATATTAGCGAAAATTATTGTTGACTATGTAATGTATAGAGAGAGAGAGAAACAAAATTTAGGTGCCTATATTATACATGCGACAAATGCGCGTGAAGCTTGACGCCCGCGGATGTCAATTACGATTAATTAGAGCGTAGACTGACAGCGGACGGAACGGCTACTTAATGCTTAAACTTGTTTCAATCCCTCCCTTGTGTACCATTCACTTCCTCTGTACTAAGTTTATGATTAAATTTTTAATTCTCATTTCTTCCCTGTCTCTCTCTCTCTCTTTCTCTTTCACTATGTAATTCACTAAACATCACAGAGTCAGTATTGGATGTCTTAAGCTCTAGAAGATGTTCAGAACTTTGTGATATCCAACACGTTCATAAGAACGTTCCTATGTCAGTTGAATATTATTCTTGCGAAAGTATGATCAACAACTCGAACTCGATATATCTTTATTCCTTTCTTCTAAGAAAAAATTTCTTTATTCTTCGCACCAATAACACACATTGCAAGATGTATATAAGATTGAACAAATAAAAAATTAAAAAGAGTGTAAAAGAAGAAGATGAGGAAGACGGCGAAGAAGGGACGCATGCGAACAGTCTACATAGTGACTTTATAATTTCATTACGGTCGCCCGAGAGAGAACTAACGCACCGTAATGGGCCGCGCCCCCTCCGATCATGTCTTCCGTAGACCATCTGGCACCATCGTCGACCTGTGATCCGATATCCTCCGATCGCAACCGATCCACATCGATCGTTTGGCAGTTTCGACACCCAATGTAGAAACTATGAAAACGGCACTGTACGTTTCATATATCCACGAATCCCAAGTGTTTGTGAATAACGGAGTGAACTTTATTATCACGGGCCATATAATTTGCTTAATTTTGGATCACATTATAAAATTCGCTCTATTGTCTCGTCGTCAATATTTTTTCTTCTTTCCTCTATGTGTACATACACATACATAGTTGACCACCAATAGCTGGTTGATGTTTGGATGCCCACGCATGAATATATATCATCATTTGTTTTATATAATATTTGATAAGTACAATACAGATATACATATAGCTCTATATCGCTGGCTCATGCATATGAGATATCTGGTGTTGAATAAATCCTTGCTGAGAAATATTACGTCACGGTTTGTCCAACGGACAAATTTTTGTTGTGGCTTGTGGCACGATGCAAGTCGTTCACACAATTACATATGGAGGTAAGCGTATTTTATACGGTCTAGCATATTCATTTAATATAAAGTACACACAAAGACTGTCGTTGCTTCTTATTTAATCATTATCCGGAGATGTCTTTTTGCTTGATGTGAATGTCTCAGCTTGGAATATTTCATAACACTTCAGTGGAAAGATTTTATCATGTGGTACTCAACAGAAATAATGAATCAGATGGAAGGTACATGTGGAACAGTTCAAAGAACAAATATCGAAATGTAAATTGAATTTGAACGTGAAATACCAATTCTGTTTGGTATTATTGGAGGTTAATGCATTTTTGGGGGTAGTAAATTGAAAGATGAGGTACTTGAGCAAATGAAAAAGCAAAGAGCGCAAAATAATATGGAGTGGAAAAAATTTACGAGACGATGGTGTAGCAGCTCCAGGAGCACTTCCAATGGCTCTGCCAAATTAAACAAGATTTATGGGCACGCCCGCGGGACCAATGTTCCATTCTATTAACGTCGCATTATACGTGCCCGTCAAATTACCTGGCACAACGACTAAGCAAAGAGCAAGAATAAAACGGATAATGTTCTCGCGTGCTTTGCACCCACCTTCACACAGTGATCGCTCCCGTACAGGGGATCATTCCAATCGGCTGGTTCGACGTTGCAATTTCATTTTGTTGTTCGTTTGAATTTTAAAAATTTCATTTCGTCCTGCCAACGTCTTCTTTCATCTATTCGTTTACCACATAATTTTTGTAGCCTCATAAAAATTGCCATTTGGACAAATGAATATCGCAAACGATTCATCCAGCGTACGTCGAGATAAAAATAAATAGAAATTACATACGAACATACCTCGCAGTGTATGTTGTCATCATTTGAATAAAGAAAAGAAAAATCGCAGTGAAATAAAGTGAATGATTGAAAAATAAAAATAATGATAAAACAAAACTGAGTCGTGATGGCAAAGATAAACGATCGATTCTCCTGTTCTCTCCTCTATCGCCAATCTCATCCTCCCCCATCATGGTCACTCCATCCATATTCTGTATACCTGGGCGTCCTCGAGGTGTATCGAAACACCGGGCCCCACTTCGCCTCCCCTTCCTCAACTCACAGAGGGGACCCACCACGTAATCTACGACGACGTCGAATACGTCATGACGAATTTGTTCGTCTACCCAATGAACCAGAAATCGTACCCCACACTTTCTCTTCTCCATCAAGATTCTTCGAAGAGGAGCCAGTCTCTTATTTGCTTCCTCATAATATGAATTATTATTATATCCAATAACTATACTTTTTTATAAGGTTTATTCAATATCATTTTGAAGAGAATAGAGATAGCTGCACAGGGGCAGAGCAAAAAGAAAATGAAGAAGAGTGAGAACGTGGATAAGAGGAAGAGAGTACGTGTTTGTGTATTATATAGAGTATGTAGAGTATATAGAGTAACGGAGGGGGAAAACTATACGCAGCTCGTGTTTCTGCCTGAACGAACAATAATACCCGCAGACAAATGAGCATCCCACCTCCATTGTTCGTTCCATCGGCATGGCACAACCTCTTTCTATCTCTGGCTCTCTTTGTCTCTTTCTTCATCATCCTTCTACTGGTTGTACTAGCTCGCTTCACCCTTCTGCAGCGTCGTTTTGCTCTTCAGCCTCGCCTCTTCTATTTGTTTTTTGATACCGACGCAATATCGGTGGTCCATGTGAGTAGGGGATTCAATCGACCTGATGCGGGCCACACGATTGAAGAACTACGAACCCTTCGCATCATTCTTCGATGTCAATGTCGTTTTGCTCTTCATTATGAACCATATTGTTTTATTGGGCACACATTTTTCGTTCTTATCACTTCTGAGCTTGTTCGTAATACGATCATATTTATGTGAGCGAGAATCTGATAATTCTATTGAGGTTTGATAAGAAGCAAATTATGCTCTCCACGAAAAAACGTTTTATTCGCTCATTCTGGAGTTTCTATGATGGTAATGTAAGCCAAATGTAATCTGAACGTTCAATGTGTTATGGCAGTTTGGACTTGTAGTAACTACAGTCTCATTGGAGATGATGAACTACGATCTTGTATCACTTTTCACCATGTTAAGTGGACAGTCCGAATATCATATACCAAATCAGATTACTTTGGGAATTTTTCATTTTGGGCATGTTTAGGAGAAGTTGCGTTGGAACCGCTTACGCGATTTGAAATTACATTATTCAATTTTGTCGTACGAATTTATATCGGTTTGAATTTCTCTTACAAGGGCGTTGTTTCCTGCTACAAACGTCTCTAGATATTGATCTTTTTCTTCGTGTAGATTATCAGTGGCAATTTTCTCACAGTAAGTTCCCGAATCTTCTGACCTGTTGGATACATAAATACTTTCGAGGAATCATGAAGATTGTGCTTATATCATTATTAGATTTGGGAGTGATAAAGATTCTGATAAATACACGATAAACGATGGATGGTCATGTGGCGTAACAGCGCTAACAGTTTCATCTAGTTTCAACTGTTGAAGAAAGTTCAAAGCTCTCAACCATATGTTGTCGTCAAACATATCCTCACTTCCACTGTTTAGATTCGACGAAGATGCATTGCTCTCAACGGGATGGTTTTGTTGGCTTGATGATTCATCTTTGTAGTTCAACAGAACTTAATGAATACAATGATAATAATAGCACGGAAAAAAACTGGAATATACAAACTGATTACTCAAGAGTGGTGTAACCGTGTGACATTGCATTTGCGTTTCCATATCAATAAAGTTCCAGAGGGTTTTATTCCTGATGGATCGACTCGTACTTAGACCCTCGGTAAATACCAGTCGTATTGTCTTGTTGCTATTATTAGACATTATTCAGACGTCATTGAATTGAAGAAAGAAGCGCCAGATTTTTCCGATGTCATTTGCATAGTATCAACTCTTCTCCGAGCTGATAATGCGTCGAACTACGATGTTTGTCGCTGACAATCCATGGAGGGCTGATGCTGTTCTTTTTTTGTCTTCTGAACGAACTCACGAATCGACGAATGCAGCTGGGATCTCATACATTCTGCCCTCTGTTCGTCATGATGTTAATGTGTAAGAAGTGATGGAGAGAAAAAATTTCAATGCACTAAAATTTCGCTATTATCGACGTAAAAGAGGATGTTAATGCAGGGCACGATAAGAGAATACTGATTTTGTGTAGTTGTTCTATATGATCGACCGTAATAATGATCGATGTGGGGTTTTGAGTTTCACTACAATGAACGATGGCGCGAATCGCGCTTTCGCAACGATGATGAATGAAGTGAAATTCCAACCTAACATATGTACAACATGGCTGCGAGTTGTTTATGTGACAGTGATAACTGATAGAGCATTTATGAATCAAAAGTATATATGAACTTAAACAGATTGTGTCGGGCATTTTTCACGTTGAGAACGTTGCAGCTATCAGTCTAAAACAATCAGAACATCGTCAATATTGAGTAACAATGGCTCATTATAAAGGAGCAGCCAGTGAGGCTGGCAGAGCGATGCAGTTGATGAAAAAACGTGAAATTGCTCAGCAAGAAATCGAATTACGTAAAAAAAAGATCGAAGATGACCTGAAAATTCATAACATTGAGAATAAATTTGCTACCCATTACAATGCTGTTGAGCAACAGCTTAAAACATCAACCATTGGTCTTGTTACCCTCAATGAGATGAAAGCTAAACAAGAGCATATAGTCAAAGAAAGAGAACGAAAATTGGCTCAGAAAGAACGTGAGAAAGAGCAAGAAAAGGAAAGAGCCCTAGCTGCTAAGCAGGCAGAGAAAAATAAACAGAAAAAACAGATTCAAGCATTATCGTTCAATTTAGAAGACGATGAGGCTGATGTAGATGATAATGGTGATGATGATAATGATGATAATACAGATTCAAAGTCAGAGAAGTCATATCATTCCCGAGATAGCGATTGCGGTTCAGCCCCCATCAAAAAAATAAAAAAAAATCCCGATGTCGATACAAGTTTCTTGCCAGATCGTGAACGAGAGGAAGAAGAGAATCGACTTAGAGAAGAATTAAGACAAGAATGGGCGATGAAACAAAATGCATTGAAAGAAGAAGAAATTGAGATAACGTTCAGTTATTGGGATGGATCTGGGCATAGGAGAAATGTTATTATGAAAAAAGGTAATGGTTTATCGATTATCGTATGTATTGCACTACCGTAATCAATCAGTGCACAAATATATTCGAAATATCAGGTCAAACTGTATATATGATTGGTCTAATTGGTATTAGTTTTGTATGATTCTCAGGTAATTCTATATATCAACTTCTCCAAAGATGTTTGGAAGTACTGAGACGCGAGTTCAGTGAATTGAAAACTGTCATGGCTGATCAATTGATGTATGTCAAGGAAGATTTGATCCTCCCGCACCATTACACGTTCTATGATTTCATTGTGACAAAGGTAAATGAATCAATTCGAATATTGAATACTTTCTGAAGACGTATCAGACCTATTTCTATGAATCATTGAATTCACAGGCGAGAGGTAAAAGTGGACCTTTATTCACGTTCGATGTTCATGATGATATTCGTATGGTACACGATGCTTCTATAGAAACAGAGGAATCACATGCTGGAAAGGTTCTTTTAAGGTACCGAATTTCATTTCGAATGCAAATTTAATTTTTTAAATTCAATCTTATAGTATTTTCCATTTCATTCACAATGGAGTCGGTTCAATATTACAGATCTTGGTACGAGAGAAATAAACATATTTTCCCAGCCAGCAGATGGGAACCATTTGACCCAACCAAAAGTTATGATAAATACACAATTTCAGATAAAAATAAGAAGAAAGACAAGAAGTGATGCGCTCAAAAGACGAAATATTTATTATGATAAAGATTTATTACATTCTCGGTAGTTAAAATGAAAGTGTTATAAGTGTGATTTTATAACGATGCAATGACTACAATCATGGGAAAAAACTTCATACGAATGAAACTGATAATGTGTATCTCGTTCATTATCTCTACTATGATATTAGACTGGAGTGTACGTTCTTCAGAAATCAATTAGAGTGGATGAAAACAGTATGGCTATTCCTTCGAAAATGTCAAGATCGATTTGTGATCCAAAGAGAATGGGTTCTGTTCTTCACAATTTTCAGTTTCCTCATTTGAGAAGTTTTTCATTAATGCAGTCACACTTGAGCCATCATTGATCGGATTTTCGAGCTCCTGATCGTCTTCTTCGGAGTTGGAATTTTCTTCTGACCCATGCGCAACCTTCACGACAATATAATATTACAATTCATAAAAGTACTCTTTATTCCCTGGATTCTGTTAACAATGGAATATCCTGCAGTCCTCCCAATAATATGCTTGATATACATACTTTCGGACGTTGGAAAACTTCTTCACTGTCACACAATTTTTCCAAGTCTTCTTTACTTCCATTAGAATGAAGATTGAGAAAAAGTTCGGTATTTCTTGCTAGTGAACTACATTCGGGTGGGCTTGATAATAGCATCTGTCTCAATTTTTCACGGTTTTCAATTTGTAAATGAGTCAATTCATTAGAAATTTCCTGGAATTATAACGTGCTTCAACTCTTCGAGTTTAATACAAGCTCTTTCATCGTATTCTTACCTCGATTTTTAATTGCAAAATATGTATGGATGCATCCAGTTCTTCTATTTCCAGTAATTCCTCATTAATCACGTCATCTGTGTTAGCTTCTGTGCCAGTTGCGACTGCTTGTGATACAATGAAACATGAAAAATTGACAAGGTCAAAGATTTCGTAATCAAAAATCACCTTTTTCCAAATTTGATAGGTCCGATGTCATTATATCAAGTACGAATAATTTCACAATTGGTGCTGTCTTTGATTTGTGAACCTTAACACTGTCTCATGTACTACTTTCGAGCAGTATCTATCATTTATACTCAATTCATGTTTACATGTTACCATGGAGAATAAATTCACAGAATCAATGGTGTACTCACACAATGAATATAAAACATAGAAATCAATCGAGTTTATTGATTATATGGTGGCTTCTGCGGAAATTCTCTCTTCAAATATTTGTAAATTTATATCTAAATACGTAGATATATAATTAACCTTTCAGCACCCAGGCTATGAGTATTTTACCCATGCAACAACATTCAACTTATAGGATGTCGCTGCAGTGCAAGAGAGAAACTAAAAATAACCTGGGTGTTGAAGGGTTAACATTGATATCCATTTTATGATCACTTCAGTTTCGGCGGCAGATGTTGTAGTGATGATGGATTCATATACACTATGTTCTTAGGAAAATGATCCATCACGATAAATTTTTTTTCATTTGGTTGGATTATTTCATCAACAAACCCAAACCAATATATAACTAGACCAGGACCAAATCTATTCCAATAACCCAAAAATTGTTCTTCTATGTGTGTGTCATGAATCTGCGGGGTGCCGAATCGTGCTTTCGATTCGATCCAATTGATTATAAAGCCATCAACTGCGACTGGAATTTCGAGTTTGACATCAGGAGTTTTGTCATAGCCACGGCTTCTCAGCTCCTCCTCGGTTCTATATGCCATATTTCGCTTTTCCAATTCGATTTTCAACTTTATTTCGTATTCTTGTCCAATCGCTCTAAATAAACAAGAGACGAAAAGGTGATTAATAGAAACACGGCGAATGATATTGTAAATTTTTAAGTAAGAAATAGCTTACGAGGCAAAGGTATCTGCAATGGATCCATACCGGTCATCGTAGAGAGAACACTATATGTGAAAGGGAAAGAATTTATATTTAATAGATAGAATACGTATAGTCGAAAATATCAAATGTCTACTGTAGCGTACCAAATACGTTTCATAGGCAAGATCTCTGTCTTCGATAAGAGTAGGATTTCTCAATAAATGAGATATGGCGCATTTGGTGGCTGGAATGGGTGAAACAGAAAGTGATTGATGAAAATTAGATAGTGTTACCGGTGATTGTGTTGTTTACGAATAGAGTATAACCATTCTGATGAATATTCTCATAATGTTGCTCGAACATTATTCGAGCTATGCGTGCTGGTGGAAGATTTGTTGCTTGAGCGATTCTCACGATTATCCCAGGTGGCTCTCCCCGTCTTTGAGCTTCTACAAATCTGTATTATAATTTTTGTCGTTGTTCATGAACGCTATTTCTCCATTTCGCTCTAATCGTACCGTCAAATAGGATGGTGTTACTTTTACTCACTTTCTCCAATGATCATATTGTTGTGCGTATAGTTGACGGTTGAATATTTTCGCTCTACATATAACCTCGGCGGAAAGGATACTGTGCAGCGAATCACGCGAGACCCTGAGAATATTACAGTTTGAATATGATAGATAATCCACATACGTCTGTGTCTTTGCGATTTGAGATTCGTCTATGACTTACATGGGAAATTTGTGTATCAACATATCAGCACAATCCCGTGATAAACCATGAAATTTATGAATTTCACTGACGATTTCATCGAATAATGTTTTCTTCATTTTGATCAATGATCCACTTGATACTGAATAGGTTATGCACGATAATAATTATTTTGGGGATTTTCCAATTAGACAGCACTGTGCGGCACTGTGCGGCACTGTGCAACTGTGCGATGTGGTCCTTATTGGAACACACACGTATCATGAGATCTCTATCAAATGGCTCTTATAACATCAACGTGAGAAGTTTCGATTCTCTGACATGCTCTCATAGAATTGTCAGGACTCGTAAAGAAAATCGAGAAAATTCGAAAAGACTTAGACAGAGTGATTGAATTCTCCTACAAACAGCCTAAT
>JABMBR010004870.1:0-20246 GCA_018881525.1 Meteorus sp. PSUC_FEM 10030008
CTGACAATTCTATGAGAGCATGTCAGAGAATCGAAACTTCTCACGTTGATGTTCTAAGCGCCATTTGATAGAGATCTCATGATACGTGTGTGTTCCAATAAGCACCACATCGCACAGTCGCACATTGCCGCACAGTGCTGTCTAATTGGAAAACCCCCATTATTTCCATCACAATAGTTTGGAAACTTGACAACAGAGGCTCTCATAGTGAGCAAAAGTGCTGCCTCTACAGTTGATGCACGGTCCCTATAGCCTTTAGACAGTTTTATGTAGTCTTCAGGTGGAACGCTTTCGTTGGCACTACATACAGTTTTATGGTGTTTCTCCATCAAGAGTCGATACATCGCATTACAGAGATGTATCTACTCCAAAGGAATCGATAGTAGATGCATCGAGATACATGAATGAAGTGTCTAGCCCGGCGCTTGAACAAAGCACAAACGATTCAATTGGTTGGAATTGTCTGAATTGGTACTGGTCAACATTCCGCTTGGAGTTTAGGTTAAAGTCGTTGAGAATTGTTTCGCGAATTAGAATAGGCTATTGACATCTGATAAAAGTGTCGAAACCAAGTCGGAGTGGTCCGTTGTGACCAATATTTTTGTATATACCAAAAAATCTTATTTTGAGAAGACTTAAGAATAATAAGAGAATATATCATTGACAAGCCAATCAACTACTCCTGGTCCTGACTATAAAGCTCCATTCTTGATTTGCTTTTTACGTTACCCATCGTGTTCGAGACGCGTCTGATATGTTTGCAACTGATGAAGGTGAGAAACATTTTTAATACATTTTAGCATGATTCGATCATTACAGTATGCTCAACATTGCGAATAACGAATCCCAATATTTAATATTGATTCATGGAACTTTATTGGTAGATCAATATGAAGCTGATGAAGAAGAAGAAATTTCATCTAAAATGTGGCAAGAAGCCTGTTGGATTGTCATCAATGCATATTTTGATGAAAAAGGTCTCGTCAGACAACAACTCGACAGCTTTGACGAATTTATTGAGATGTCGGTTCAACGAATTGTCGAAGATTCACCGCAGATTGATTTACAAGCCGAAGCTCAACATACTTCCGGGGAGATCGAACACCCCATACGTCATCTGCTGAAATTCGAACAGATTTATTTGTCGAAGCCGACTCATTGGGAGAAGGACGGAGCACCATCGCCAATGATGCCGAACGAAGCACGATTGCGGAATTTGACTTATTCGGCTCCGTTATACGTGGATATAGCGAAAACGATTTTTAAAGAAAGTGAGGATCCCATTGAGACGCAGCATCAGAAAACTTTTATCGGCAAAATACCAATTATGTTGAGATCCCGATATTGTTTGCTTGCTGGATTATCAGATCGCGACTTAACTGAACTGAATGAGTGTCCACTTGATCCTGGTGGGTATTTCATTATCAATGGTTCAGAGAAAGTGCTGATTGCACAAGAAAAAATGGCCACAAATACAGTGTATGTATTCAGTATGAAGGACGGTAAATATGCTTTCAAAGCTGAAATCCGCTCATGCCTAGAGCACAGTTCTCGTCCTACTTCAACACTGTGGATTAATATGATGGCAAAAAGCGGCGCTAGCATAAAAAAATCAGCGATTGGTCAACGTATCATTGCAATTCTACCATATGTGAAGCAAGAGATTCCAATAATGATCGTATTCAGAGCACTAGGTTTTGTCGCTGATCGAGATATTCTTGAACATATTATTTATGATTTTGATGATCCGGAAATGATGGAAATGGTGAAACCATCATTGGACGAAGCATTTGTTGTACAAGAGCAAACAGTTGCACTGAGTTTCATTGGTAGTCGTGGTACAAAACCTGGTGTCGTGAAAGAAAAACGTATCAAATACGCTCGTGAAGTTTTACAAAAAGAAATGTTGCCACATGTAGGTATTAGTGATTTTTGTGAAACAAAAAAAGCGTATTTCCTTGGATATATGGTACATCGGTTGCTATCAGCTTCGTTGGGTCGCAGAGAATTGGATGATCGTGATCATTACGGGAATAAACGATTAGATTTAGCTGGACCGTTATTAGCATTCTTATTCCGCGGTTTATTCAAAAACTTGACGAAGGAAGTTCGCATGTATGCTCAACGGTTCATCGATCGCGGCAAAGATTTCAATCTCGATTTATCAATTAAAACAAAAATTATAACAGATGGTTTGAGATATTCGTTGGCAACTGGTAATTGGGGAGACCAAAAAAAAGCTCACCAAGCTAGAGCTGGTGTGTCCCAAGTTTTGAATCGCTTGACATTCGCCTCAACATTATCCCATTTGAGACGTGTAAACTCTCCAATCGGTCGCGATGGAAAATTGGCAAAACCTCGACAACTCCACAATACTCTCTGGGGAATGCTGTGTCCAGCTGAAACTCCTGAAGGTGCTGCTGTTGGATTAGTGAAAAATCTTGCATTAATGGCATACATTAGTGTTGGTTCCCAACCGTCACCAATCCTCGAGTTCTTAGAAGAATGGTCTATGGAGAATCTAGAAGAAATAGCACCCAGTGCCATTGCAGACGCAACAAAAATATTCGTTAATGGATGTTGGGTCGGAATACATCGCGATCCGGATCAATTGATGGCGACGTTGCGAAAATTACGGCGACAGATGGATATTATTGTCTCTGAGGTTTCAATGATTCGTGATATTAGGGATAGAGAAATTCGAATTTATACAGATGCTGGACGAATAAGTCGACCGTTATTGATTGTAGAGGGGCAAAATTTGCTTCTAAAAAAGAATCACATTGACCAGCTCAAGGAGAGAGATTATAAGAATGATGGCTGGCAAGGACTGGTAAGCAGTGGAGTTGTCGAATATATTGACACACTCGAAGAGGAAACTGTCATGATTGCCATGTCGCCGGAAGATTTACGCCAAGAGAAAGAATACGCGTATTGCACAACTTATACACATTGTGAGATTCATCCAGCCATGATTCTTGGTGTCTGCGCATCGATAATCCCATTTCCCGATCACAATCAGAGTCCCAGAAATACTTATCAAAGCGCTATGGGCAAACAAGCTATGGGTGTTTATATCACGAATTTCCATGTAAGAATGGACACCCTAGCTCATGTATTGTATTATCCCCATAAACCATTGGTTACAACAAGATCGATGGAATATCTGCGATTCAGGGAGTTGCCCGCTGGTATCAACAGCATTGTCGCTATATTATGTTATACTGGTTACAATCAAGAAGATAGCGTTATCCTGAATGCAAGTGCTGTAGAAAGAGGATTTTTCAGATCTGTATTTTATCGCTCCTATAAAGACGCCGAATCGAAACGTATCGGCGATCAAGAAGAGCAATTTGAGAAGCCGACAAGACAAACTTGTCAAGGAATGCGAAATGCCATTTATGATAAATTGGATGATGATGGAATTATTGCACCAGGCATTCGCGTTTCCGGCGATGATGTTGTCATTGGGAAGACAATCACATTGCCTGAGACTGATGATGAACTTGATAGTACGACAAAGCGATTCACGAAACGTGATGCATCAACATTTTTACGTAACAGTGAGACAGGTATTGTTGATCAAGTAATGCTGACTCTGAACAGCGAGGGCTATAAATTCTGTAAGATTCGTGTGCGTAGCGTTCGTATTCCACAAATCGGTGATAAATTTGCGTCACGCCATGGACAAAAAGGCACGTGCGGTATCCAATATCGGCAAGAAGACATGCCATTCTCTTGTGAGGGGCTCACCCCGGATATCATCATCAATCCCCATGCCATTCCATCGCGTATGACAATTGGTCACTTGATTGAATGTATTCAGGGGAAAGTTTCAGCGAACAAAGGCGAGATTGGTGACGCTACACCATTTAATGATGCCGTTAATGTACAAAAAATCTCAACACTCCTACAAGAATACGGTTATCAATTGAGAGGTAATGAAGTGATGTATAATGGACATACAGGTCGTAAAATCAATGCCCAAGTTTTCTTGGGGCCAACATATTATCAACGATTGAAACATATGGTGGATGACAAAATTCATAGTCGAGCACGAGGACCTGTTCAAATTCTCGTTAGACAGCCAATGGAAGGCCGAGCTAGGTAAGTAGAGTACACTCATTCCATTGAAATATGAACATGTTCTCAAACTCCATTAGATGAGGAAAAATTTTGTCTGCTATGTTCAGGGATGGTGGTCTTCGTTTCGGTGAAATGGAACGTGATTGTCAAATATCGCACGGTGCAGCGCAGTTTTTACGCGAACGTCTGTTTGAAGTATCTGATCCATATCGCATCCACATATGCAATTTTTGTGGACTTATAGCGATCGCGAATCTGCGAAATAATACATTCGAATGCAAAGGTTGTAAGAATAAAACGCAAATTTCACAAATACGATTGCCATATGCGGCTAAACTGCTGTTTCAAGAGTTAATGGCAATGAACATTGCACCTCGACTCATGGTTTCTTGAATGATTTTGTAACGTCTATGTAATAAGATGTAAATAAATATGCTCGGATTTTTCATGAAAATTCGTGGTTTTTTTATAAGTGTTTTTTCACAAAGTACTCTCATTCATCCCCATTGGTTCAAATTTTACATAGCTTATATCTAAGAGGCAGAATGTTGAGCGACACTGTGGACAACTACTTTTGCGTTGAAGAAGGTCCTCTTCTTGCTGGGTTCCAGCATCAGCCGATTTTGCTATGAACCTGGATCAGAATCGAAAACCTTTCATATTTAATAGTCCAATACTGAAATTCATGAATATATACAAACCATTTGACCAAACAATCGATGCAAGATCTAGGAGGACAATTGCAACTTTTACAAGTTGGTATTCCATCTTCTATCGGAATATCCATACAACGTTTGATCAATTTAATATTCGATATCGCATTGATGCAAACAGCGCATTTCTCCAATTCCTATAATAACATCATTGTTAGGATTCAGGTGTAAACAGTGGAGTTTAGAGTCAATATTTCATGAAACATTTTACTTCATTTGATATGTATAAAGGATTATTTGCAATCATTGCTTTTATCCAATCCATATATAATTCTTTCACACTTTTCGGGAATACACAATACGGCATTGTTGTTATTGGCATTGTTACTTTCTGAGTGAAGTTTTCCATATCATTGAAGTTCAACCGTATGGTGAAATTTTTTCCTCCTGGTTGTCTTGTACAAACCTAAATGTACAATATGAGAAGCGGAATATGTAATGGTACAATCATGGAAATAGATGCAGTATAAACAGGAAAGTTCTCAATTCAATCATTACCCGATATTTTGCATACACAGAGCCTATGTTGAAGCCTGATGTAGTGGTTGATGCATAAGTATCAATTTTATATCCCACTAGATTAGACACATCTTGACGTGCTATATCTATTCTATATGGTGAGACTTGCATAATCCAGTTGTCGGTAACAACAACTTTTGTTGTTGTATTGGTAGCAATTTGTAATTTGGAGATGCTGAGACATAAGTTCAAGGAATTTTAGCAAAACCAGGATGAAATGGACACCAAATCGAAATCTTTAAACAAATTCAAAGTGTAAAATATTCACCTCATGAATTCTCTGTTAACGTTTTCGGCAATGTCTAACCATGTACGATTTTCATGAGCACAAAATATTCCCAAGGTTTTTGCTATCGGATGTTTGGACCAATTATTGGTGGACCATATTAATATTTTGCATAATGTATAAATAGGCCCAACTGAAGCGCAAAGGCAAAAAGACATCCATAAGAAATTTGCGTTGCCGAGCCAGGACTCTATAGTATCCATATGACCACGAATCGCTATTCCAAATACATAACCTTCAAAGAGAAAATTTTATTCGAAAATTGCGAGACCATTCAATCTCAATTATTTTTTTACATTGGTTATGAAAGTAATAATGCATAATGAAGTAAGGAAGTATATGTCACTACCAAAGGGCAACAACGAATGAACTATCAACGTCACAACACTTCGTTTTATGTGGTATTGTATAAACGCATCTAATTCTCGTCCCAACCAAGGTGTGCATAATTCTGATATTGTCAAGCCCATTGATACGAATTCTTTAGGTGGATATAATACACCTATGACAAATAATCCGTAGAATATGGTGTATGCAAAAAAATTATTCATAGTTGTGTGTTGACTTATTTCTAGGACCAAAATATACACTGCAAATCTACTCATATATCTCAGAATGTTATTAGATCTGACACCATCTGATTGGCCGATGCGATTTTGGAATTTTTTCACGTGAGCAAACAGAGGAGAGTTACTACCCACTCACGATTCTCGTCTGTATTTTCCCGCGCATTCAGTTCTCCAATGGATGTATTGGGTTCAATTCGAATGTTTGCTCACGTCAAAATCAATGATAACGTAAATACACTGTGAATAAGAACAGTGTATCAGCAATTTGAATTTCAGCACCACTTAGCGTTCTAATTATTTTTTGAGCTTTATTCAACTGATGTCTTTCTGAATGGGTCATCGATGATTCAATCTGAAATGTGTAATTCGATTAATGAGGAATATATGATATAGCTTGAAATCGACTCCAACGTCAGTCTCATAAAATTAATGATGTATACTTCTTGCAGTTGTTCTTCGGTTCCACCGCGTTCTTGCAAATTACTGATGAGTGTTTGAATACGCAATTCTTTGTCCATCATGCGTTTATTCGCAGTTATCTCATGATCACGCCTTTGCATAGTATTATATAATGCATGACAACAACGCTCGACTTGCATACGGACGACTTGATTCAAGTCGATATGAAATAAATGAAATGTTTTCGGTGGTCCCGCAGTTATACTTGTTTTTTTCAATTCTTGAGTTTTTAGATAATTCTCTTGGAGTAACGCATAGGTCAAATGTTTCGTCTCTTTCGCTGGAATGAGTGACAGTTGCTGTATTTCCTCTTGGTCAATATACTTCTTCATCCGTACTAGTCTTCAAGAGATAAATTTCCGTTAATCGCAATAACGTATAAGTCAACACTTTATGGGAATTATTATATTGAAGATAATTATACGAACCTAAAGATCCTCGCAGCTTTTGACCCAAAACGTTCACAAATAATATTTGCTATGGTTGTCCAGGCTAATTCTTCAAATACTTTTCTTACATCAATACTGAATTGACCACCACCAGAATCACCCACACGTTTCAAGAATTGTGAGGGATCATCAACTATACATGGAAAGATAAAAAGTTTGAGTAGTTGGAGAATAGAATCAAAGTAAGTTACGCAATCCATTAATAATTTTCAAATAAGAATTAACCAATAATTTGTAGGTATTGGTCAAGATACTGCGAGAGATTCGCTGAGTTCAACTTCTTGATTTCGGTTTTTATTTCGTGAAATGGAATGGGATTCGATGTATCTGCCCATGCAGCGGTCCGCATGTACATGAGAAAAATCATTTGACGCATCAGTTCACCAGCATTGTCATCCACCATTCGTGATACAGCTTCGACAATAATATTATCCCTTAATGTTTCGATATTGAATCAGTGACTGGCTGGAAATCTGGATTCGTTGTTACACAGTCATATATACCTGAGATCCTGTGTTAGCCTATCAGTATTAACTCGCCAGTAAATGTTGTCATCACCCGGGTTGGCGTTCTGTCCCTCGATTATTTTAACAATGGCGTTCACATCCAATTCAGGCATATCGTATGCATTATTATCTATCAGAGTATTGCCATCTTCATCTGGTATGTTATATCTTATTAAAAATTGGTTTTTAACAAGCAACTGGAATTTCTCTTTCAGTACGGGAATTGATGTGTCTCGTGTGGCCGAACTTTGAGCCAATCTCGTGTACGACTTTATTAATAAACGTGATGCCATTTCATACCCACTCTTCAATGCTTCTTCCAGAATTATTTCACCTTCATCTCCAGAACAATTTTTCACAAACAACATGAACCTAAATTTTTTTAATCAATACAAATCAAAAGCATACGATATAATATAAGACACAACTGTATGGATGAATTGTATATTGAAGTGTAGTATTAAACGTGCTTACTTTGGATGATACAGAATTGTTATCACTTTCTCTGGTTCCAATTTATAGTGCACAACACCCTTTTCACCCCGAATGAATCTAACTATACCGAATCTTATTAAAACACATAGTGATTCCCTAATTTTTTCTACCGGTAAGCCGGTAGAGCTATGGATGAATGCTAGTTTCTGGGAATCATTATTGTATAAAGTTTCAGCGACCATTTGAACACATGATCCAAAATGTTGTAATATTATGGATGAACACAGTTTCCCATAATAATGAGCCATAATTCATTCCATATATATGATTGACTTCACGGAATCGGTATTAAGTGCGATGAAGGTTATACATTGATACCATATAACCATATGTATAATTGGTGTGGAGAAAGAGTCGGTTTCGGATATTATCGGCTTGTTCCTTCTTCATCCTTATATTCAATTAGTGTAGATGTGTATGATTGGTTGGTTCAGCAGAGATTTCAATTTGTTTTCGGTCAGATGTATCGACATTCAAGTCCAATCTCTATGGGAGCCTAATTGTACAACGCCATGGTGCACTATTATCGAAGAAGAACAGAACGTTTGTCGTGGGACGACTCTCCGAGCAATTGCTACACCACCTGGTGGTTGAAATAGGCATCATATTTGGTTGCAGTGGTAGCCACCATATGTCGGTAATGTAGAAGTACTACTGAGGTGACTGAGTCGCAACATATTATAGAACATTTATATAAATGAGATGAAAATGAGACTGGAATGAAATCAATGGACACCACTCTATGTGATCTAACGCACTCTAACGTATGGAGATTGAACATTAGTGTCTCATGAATATGGTTCTTTGATTGTTGTCAAAAGTTGTGGAGATATCTACCATACTAGCGAGATCAGCTTGCTGCTGAAGTACTTCATTAGAAGTGGCTTGTAGTATTCAATTTTTATGTTGGAGAAAATATTCCCACCCCGACCATTACATAACCTGTTCATTGTAATTTTACTTCAAAGTGTTTGGTCGAAATTCATGACTGCTTAGTGAATGTAGTGATAGTGACTGTTGCACAAAATGTCACGACTTTTGACCAATCTGTATCCAAAATTGAATTATTTGGTAAGAGAATAAAATCATGGAACTAGACGAATAGATTCGTGAATCTACGCACTTCTTTATATTCGAAAATTCATTGGTGGAACCTTTATGGGACTTTAACAGGCTTCCGCGCTTCACTTTCCTCATAGTCATTTGAAATCTGTCTCGCGGAGTTTCTCAATAACACCAGGTGTTTTTGCTGGTTTCCCACACATTCAGAAACCTGCTCCATATTTCGCGGGTACCGCAGTGGTCAACGGTGATTTTCAGAACATAAAATTATCTGATTACCAGGGGAAATATGTCGTATTGTTTTTCTATCCGTTAGACTTGTAAGTAGAAGAGATTTTGAGCTTTGATTCGTATTGTTGCTTGAGAGAATGAGTAACTTGAAATATAATGATGATTCTTTCTATTCCCAGTACTTTTGTATGTCCTACGGAGCTTGTGGCATTCAGTGACAGAATATCCGAATTCAGAGCACTCAATACTGAAGTAATTGGCGTATCAACAGATTCTCACTTTAGCCACTTAGCTTGGATTAACACACCAAGGAAAAGTGGTGGATTGGGTGGTGATTTGGGTTACCCCTTGTTGAGTGATTTTAATAAGCAGATATCAGCGAATTATGGCGTCTTATTAGATGAACCTGGAATTGCATTGCGCGGTTTGTTCATCATTGATACAAATGGGGTTCTACGACAGTTGAGTATAAATGATTTGCCTGTAGGACGGAGTGTTGATGAGACGTTGCGTTTGATTAAAGCATTTCAGTTTGTTGAAAAGCACGGCGAAGTTTGTCCAGCTAATTGGCAACCAGATTCCAAAACTATCAAACCAAATCCAAAGGAGAGCAAAGAATATTTTGAATCAGTGAATTAGATAATCTTGAACATCAATATTACATAATATTTACAGTTTCAAATACGGCGATTCTATAAAATACAAGGAACGAAAATAAATATACCATAACGTTACTACTTCAGTGATTGTTTGTGATACATCGAACAATGTTTATTGTATAACTGCTTTGAATATGATGAAGTATGTGAATGATGAGCGCGTGGCAGTAGTGTATTGTAACGAGCAATTTGCAGTCAGAATTGTGTTTTTGTATGCGCTGCATAGAATAAAGAGACATGTCAGCGCACGTGCGGACGGCTTTCTCGGAGCGCGCATGCCTTACATTTAAAGTTGGATAATTTTTCTTCAAAATGTGCTATGAAATGAGAGTTGAATCAGGGGTGAGCTGGATACTTTGAGGGGTTCTGGCGAGTTCAATCAGTCGCAAAGGGCACAGTGGAGGGACACACCATGTTTGAATGGAGTGAAAGTGGGGTTTGGGTTTGCAACAAGCGCGGGGGAGGGGAGGATACAAGCAATCTCGTGCTGGTTGATTTGATTCTTTGTGGCGAAGGGAGTAATAGCAACGGATTGAGTCACTGAAAGACCGTTCTTGGATTATCTTCCTCGTCTTTATCTCTCGCTTCCCTGATTCTATGCCCTACCCTCTGCTACATCTCAAAAGAATCATGCAAGTACATATTTTATATCGTGGCATAATACTTTATCGTGATTTGGAAAGAGAAGGATTTATTGGAATCGAGGGAACGTGAAAAAAGAAGGCGACCGTGTGTGCCCACTTCATTGATGAGTATTCCAGTAATGTTAGAAATTTTGGTTATTGTGTCAATGTGAGACAATGGAATGGTTTTTCTTTAGAGTTTTGTAAAGATGTTCTTAAAATTATAATTTGTTCAATTGATTTTTAGTTGATATATATTATTGAAACTTATTGATCAGTTTAGCTGTTACCTATGCAATGTATCGACAGCAAGTCAGATAGTGAAACTCGAATAAGCAGATTAATTCAGACATCGTAGAGATGAGTATGTATGCTGGTTTGATCCCTTTTTGACACCATTCATATCTTGTAGATGCGTACATTTGTAATAATTGCGTTTGGAAGATCCGGCACGCTTGAATAGTGAGAGATTATTGTTTGTGGAGATCATTCAAATGTGACTGAATATAGTAAACTTATAGTACTCATATGGAGAAAGATTTTGAGAGAATAAGCAGGTTTGGAAATTGGGAATATAATGCATTTATAACGCGTTGAATGAAGAGATGATATAATCGGTGATGAATGATAACAGTAGGGAATTGTAATAAAGGAGTCTAGCGGTGAGGTGAAAAAGTATGAAAAGCGAGACCGCCGATAAACGGCTTATCCTTTCTTATATCCTACCAAATCCAATCTTGCTACTGAGAATGGACATCTCTCAGGATAGATGATATTCGAAGCATATATCGCAACATCAATACTACTATTTTAACATCAACAGTGATATTGATAACAAAGCAATTCGATCCTAGTTGCACGATTGATGTGGTTTTTTTCGTAACTAATTTTGGCGTAGGAAATAAATTATCGGAAACTTCCTGTATTTCACGATGGTATATGTTTTACGGTCTATACATTGTGACAGAGTGACGCAGTTTCATACGTAGCTCAATCGTATTATACACTAATATTCTTTATACTATTGCTTTTTCGTAGTTCTGATTTATCTTTTTTTTCCGGTATCTTCGCCAATGGAGTCGACGGCGCCATCTCAAAACGTACTTATTGAGGCGACCTATCCATTCGAGAAAAGTAGGGCTGTTTGTCGTGTTATGTCGTGTTGATGTGAAAAATCGAAACTCTGTGAGATGGCTTACGTACTTGTGTTCAAACACGCCCACATTAAGGATGTGTGAGTGAGTTATACTAAGAATGTACAATAGTGCAAGAGAAAATAGAGAATGGAGAGGAAAATGGCAATGACTGGATTTACGTGGATCAAAGATATTGCTCGGAAAAATTAGATACTCGAAAAACATCCACCTTCATGACTCATACGCTACTGCGTTACTTTTGTGTTCTGTAAAACTCGGAGACATCAATAAAAAAAATATGATGGCACTTTTCGATATGGAAAGGTTGGGATAGTGGGCGTACACGCATGCACATCTGAGGATTGGCTATAAGATGGAAAGTATAGTGGCAGTTGCAGGCGGATAAAGTGAGAAGGAAGAGGGGGGAATGGAGAGTAAGATGTGGAGAGCTTTGATTACTTGTTTTAATCTTCCGACTGGCAGGCGAGCATCTGTCATTCAAAATCCATAATTGCGCGAGTCACCCTTCTTGCCATATGCACTCTCTTAGTCTCTATGCGAGCCGTTTTCGGAGTTTTATCTTCGTCAGGTGTTGCTATTGTCCTTTACTTATGGTCGCTCAACGCCTCCGCGCTCTGAATAGCGCATGTCTATCCGATTGCGATGGAAAGGATGGCATATAAACTGATTGGGGAAAGGAGCAATATTTCAACGTATTCCAACGATTGAGAGCGTGCATCAAGGACGTGACAACTCATCAAATGCAGAAGTTTTACGCATCTTCGGAACTGCGCGGAAATTAACACGTTTATTGTTTCTGTCATAGCCATTGCTTGTTGTTATCCACTCTGTTAATAATAAAAGAGAAGCCAGCACTGTGAAGTACGCAACCACTCCAGTAAGTTCAAGCATGGAATCTAAAAATCTTAACGCCAATACACTTGATCTTATAAAGAAGCGTGGTGAAATTCATACACATACAATATTCCACTGTAGACACCATATGAGACAATCAATTTAAGTTTAGTGGAAAGAGATTGGATGGAGTTCGAAATTGGATGAATTTTATGGATTATAATGTTGGGAATGAATAAAAATGACTAGGTAGCAGGTAATTGTTTTTGTCGAACATCCATTTGAATTTGAAGATCTGAGGAATTCTTCGTATTACTCTTGTAATTTTTTTGAAACCTCTAATTTGTATTGGAACACAATCGAATCAATCAACCGAACAACTTCGGTGGATTCAAATGACCGTGTATCCTCGTGGATTACCGTAAGGATACGCCGGCGTTTCATCTTGAAAGCATGCAGTTTCGATTGGGAAGAACTGGCAGATATCGTGAATGAACAAATCCTGAATCAGTAGAATAGGAAGAAAGGATTGCAATTCTTATATGAAAACTCGAACGAAATATTAATCTTTTTAGTATCATCTCTCTATAGAATTCCAGATTTATATAAATAGCATGTGCGGATGGCACACTTACTCGAAATGATTTGAGTATCAGCGATGAAGAGAATGATTGATTATAAAGAATTTCAATTGAAACCCTAAAACCATTGGCATTGTGAAAGTAAAATAAAGTATTATGATAACTTTTGCTGATGGTGTTTGTTATTCTACAAACAACGTTCAAAAACAAATTATTCGGGTAAGCATGCAAGTGAATAAATTTGTCCACTAGTCACACAAAATTGATAACAAGTTCGAGACATATTTAAACGCGTATAATTAAGTTGATAGTTTGTGTGTCATTGTTGCAGAAATCACGAACTGTCGAACAGTTTACGTTTGTTGAATTTCGCGGAACATTGCTGGAACTCATCAACAGCATATTCTCTTTTTCAGTACATCCTTCTGACAAATCTCTAGTTTTTTCCGTCTTAGTGTTTGTGGAGAGTACTGCGATTTTCCGTGTCATTATAAGGATCATGCAAAACATCTGTGGTATGATCTATTGAATAAGGCTTAGAACATCGCGGCGGTTGTGATACTACTCATGTATATTGATCGCCTTGTATTTTTTTTTAAAGCACATGGATCCATATACAGGAGTTGAAAGTTTCTTTGAATGATCAACAACAACAACAACAACAACAACAACAACAACAACAACAACAATAACAATAATAATAATAATGATGTAGATACCAAAACGAGTTATCTTTCAAAATATTTTCGAACTATGCAGTTCATGCGATTACATCGATAATATGATGTTGACGAAGATTAGAATTGATCATAAATCATTGTGATCGATAGAAGAAGAGTCATTGGTATCGATTCCTCACTAATTTGAGAACTGGCAACAGCACGCCACACATGAATTTACAAACACATAAGTTTGTCATTCGAAAAATTATATGTTGAGTGTAGGAGTGGACAACTATATCGTGGTAGGTTGAAAGTTGAAGAAAGTGCCGTTGCCGAATAGAGGAAGGAATCAACATGCGGTCATGTTAGTAGCTTTGGAATATTTACTGATATTTCAGAATAAATGAGTAAAACAGATTTGAGATGAATAATAAAACTTCATTAATCATTGTATAGTTATTGATACATTTCTTAAATTTCATTGAGTTTCAACGAGTTTCGATGAGCTCTACTTGTAAAACTCGACGAAATAAAGCGAAAATGAAGAATAAAATTTTTCGATATCTCGCTTAGTTTTCGAGATATCGATACTCGAAAATTAAAAAAAAATTTTTTTTTCTTTCGTTAACACGGATTTTCATAGATTTCTGAAAAATAAAATGAAATTAAAGAATTTCGTCGAGTTCTACAAATATAGGTCATCAAACCTCGACACCGAACCAACCGTAATCGTGCCGACTCTAGCAGTAGCGCATGAATGTCTTTGATATTATTTTGAGGATGAAGGACGCCTTGATGAAGGCTTCCTTGAATCTCAGGGTGTCTCGTTTTGGGAGCTTGGACGCTTTCAGCGCTCACGCTCATAAGCTTTTCAGCATCTGCAGAGGCAAGATAAACACTTAAATCACCGCTCAGTAGCGCTCACAGCACTAACAGCACCCAAAACGAATGCACTCTCAGAGGCGTCCTCGTTTCACAGTCAGAACTTAGCTCCCCTTTTCAAAAAGAGGGTATTTAGGGATTGCTTATGGTGATGAAACTGCCGATCGAAGCGTCACTCATCTATATTTAAAACTCACTCAAATCACATGGTCCTCGATTATCAAGTCGCCTCGCTTAAGGTAGTTCACTCGTAAAAGGGCTTTTCTTAGGAATTCAATGAAGTTGAGATATAATGTTTATTACAATATTGTCTGTTCGATAACAAAAAATGAAATTTTTCCACCGATTGTGAAATGAGATATTAACTATCAAAATGTGCATAATCAACATGGTGGAGATAGGTCGCGTCATTGAAAAGCGTCACGAAAATCTCGAAAATGGTTCTTACCATTTCTTTCAAAAACAAGTGCATCGTAGATTAGTGTGTTCCAAAATTGAAAAAAAAACCCCAATCATTTTGACCGATTCGTTAAAAATATGTGGACTTCTAAAATTGAAATATTTTCAAAATTCATGATGCGTGGTGGGGTACAGTGATCAGAACTTGGCAAACCTGTAGAGGGATCACTGAAGGGTTAGGTCATAAAGTACGAGAATCAGCGCAATAAAGGTCGAGGATTTATTTAAAAACTTTTTACTAATCTCTATTAATAATTAACACAATAATTGTCACTACAAATAAAAACAATTGATTTGTAACGTGGATTTCAATTAATACCAGCTTTACCAATATCATCGGAATATTGAAAAATTTATGCGAGGAACACATCATTTACAACGATAAAAATGAGAGTAACGAATTTGAGTATTGAGGGGAACGAAATTCCTTTATTTCGCAATTGATCTTGCAATGGGACGTTTTTTAGGATATTTTCAACATTACTACATACACGTGCTTCATATAAGCCACTTGCTATACGTATTTCCGACGTTGTCAGATTCATTTTACTCAAATCATCTATTGTATGAGAGTATGTTTGTATACAAAAGAATCTCTAACTTGTAGAAGTACAGTGAAAGGCCATAATTTCTTCTCCGACTGTCGCGAGTGATCTACCTTAATACTGGGTGGATACTCGTCCAAATTCAATCCACTATATTCGAGAATTCGAATCAAAGTTTTATCTCCATCCAATACGACGATAGATATTCATCTCCGTCGTTAAATTCAATGAAAATTTATGAAAAACAAAATTTTTTTTGCCATTGCGTTCACGAAGGTTTCATTTTCCACCAGAAAAGTCACTGAAAGGAAATGACACTTCGTAACGACTGTATATCTATTTGAAGTTGATGCTCATTCTCGTACTTTAAGAAAACCACTTTTCTCAACCGATTATTGTTCATATTCTCTACAAAAAAGCTTTCAGTAGAGGGATCAACCAAATTCCTTCTTGACATGCTTCTGCTAAGGCTACGTATTCAGCTTCGGTTGATGAAAGTGCAACACAAGTCTGTTTTCTGCATGCCCAGCTGATAGGTCCTCCCAATAATTTGAATATACAGCTACTGTTAGACTTTCTAACAGTTCGATCCTCAGCCCAACTCGCATCTGCATATTCTATTAGCTGATTCATTTCCAAATCAGTATTTAGCTTCAAATTTTTGTTCTTTGTTCCCTTTAAATAGTGTAGGACTTTTTTAACTTCTCTTCAGTCTGTTGTTGAGGGTTTTACATCATGCTGACTCATAATATTTACGCTTGCTGCAATATCTGGTCGTATATTTACTGCTACATATAGCAAAGCCCTTATCAGTTGCTGGTACCTGCCACTATCCGTCATCGCATCATCTGTCCTAGTCTTCAGATAGCCTGGATCTAAGGGTATCTCTGATGATTTGGTATCTTGCAACCCGAAGTCTACTAGCATTCTTTCAATATATTGTTCTTGAAAGATAGAGAAAATATGCCCTTCTCTTTCTACCTGTATACCTAGGTAATGTTTCAATTCACCCAAGTCCGACAATTTGAAATAATTATTTAATTTTTCAGCAGTCAATTCGATTTCTCTTGATGTGTCAGCGATGACCAAATCGTCAACATAAAAAATTATATATAATAAAATGTTTTTTGTAGTTTTATAGTATAGACAGAGATCTGAATCACTGCGGACAAAACTGAGTTCCTCAAGGACTTCGTGGAGCCGTTTGTTCCAAACTCTTGCCGCTTGCTTCAACCTGTAAATACTCTTGATCAATCGACAAACCATTTGTTCTTAACCACGTATTTCGTAACCTTCTGGTTGCTTTATAAAAACTGTCTCCTTTGATTTTCCATTAAGAAATGCAGTCTTAGCATCATAATGCTTCATAACTATGTTTTGTTGACCTATGATTGCCAACACTGCACGAAATGTTGTTTAGTGCACCATTGGTGCGAATACCTGGTCGTAATCTGATCCGTATTTTTGCGAAAAACCTCTTGCCACGATTCTAGCCTTAAACCTTTCTACCTGACCGTGAGCATTTCTTCTCACTTTAAATACCCATTTGGTACTTATAACGTCTCTTTCCTTTGGAGCTGGCACTACTTCCCATGTTTGATTATCTAACAAAGATTGAATCTCTTCATTCATGGCTTGAATCCATTGCACCTTATTAGGTCCCGATAGCGCTTGTTCGCGAGTTTTGGGTTCCTCGATGGTTATTTTTGCACTGATCACAAATAAATCGGGTGGAACTCCTTTATTGGTTCTCATTGAACGCCTAACCTGAGACTCTTCTGTTGTCGTTTTATTCTTCTGGTTTCCTTGTCCTTGATCTTCACGAATGGCCTCATCTTGATTTTCGCGTATATCTTTATTTCTCCTGTCGAGAAGCTTCACAGAAACTTCTTCCGTATCGTTTACACTAATATCTTCATTAATCAGTTCATCACTCATTAGTAAAGGAATTAATTCCTTGTTCTTTGAATAGTTCTCTTTTTCGTCCAAAAACATGACGTCACGACTGATAATCACTTTATTTGTGCTCTTGTCAACATAAACGTTACGCCTTGGACTCTTCGGAATATCCCGTAAAGATCAGCTTTCTGGCTTTGTTATCCAGTTTTATTCTTTTTTCTTTAGGTATGTGTGCATATGCCTCACACTCAAACTGCTTCAAATTTGTGAGATCCGGAATTCTCAAAAACCATAGTTCGTATGATGTTTTTGCCGTTGTTCTTGTAGGCAGCCTGTTTTGAAGAAAGTTAGCTGTAGCTACCGCTTCACCTGAATAGTTATTGTTCAAGCCCGCATCAATTAACATGAATCTTGACATTTGCATTAAAGAACGGTTCTTCCTTTCCGCAACTTCATTCTGTTGTGGCGAATAGGATGCCGTAAGTTGAGTCTTGATTCCCTCATTTCTTCGGTAGTCTTATAAATACTCATTGACGTATTCCTTACTTCGATTCGAAAGGATGATTCGTGGGTTATTACCTTATCGTGTTTTTGCAAGTTCAACGTAATTCTTGATGCACATTGCTGCTTGATCTTTTGTCACCAGTGTTCACCCTTAGAAAGGTGATAAATAGGGAGAGAGTAATACACATCCACACTTGTATTAACTTTTGGCAAGTTTAATATCGGCCAACGTTACAATATCTACTAAAATCATCAATGACAGTAAGTATTGTGATGGGGTGACACAGTTCACGCTCGGCACAAGTAGATTGGTTTATAGCGCGTATTGCCGTTGGACAAATAATGATCGGTCCCCATCTATTGACCTAGATCCTTAAACTCGTACCCAAATTGGCGCGGCGGCGACGGCGCGCGCCGATATAATATGTCAATCAATAGAATATTGATTTCATTGTAGATATTGGATTATCCCTATCTTAATGGGATAGGGACCACGGAAGTCAATGAGGAAGTGTAGCGACGATATTTCCGGCTTCTTCCTCACTCGTGGATAAGCTGTTGATAGAGACACGTGCTGTTCGTCCAAGTACGAATCATTATTGGTCAGTTACCTTGATTACCCGGCTTTAAGTGCGACTATTGGAAGAGAGTAGTGGATTATTGACTTGGGAACGATTTCGGAACACGTTTTGGCATATTTGTGGAATATTTATGACGATTTTTGCCGGTTATTCGGACTCGATCCTGGGAATTGGTGCATGAGTGTAGTGCAGCGAAAAGGTAGATCGGTGTGAACGGTGACGATTTGGCTATCTCTGTGAATGGAATACGAATAGAGAACAAAAGTGGACCATTGGACTTCCTGTGATACCTGGTGGTACTTTCGAGATTCCTGAGACAACATTGCTGCCGAACCCCGTATCTTCTAGTGGACGGACGTGAACGGACGGCGCCTGGATCCCCACGAGAAACATTAAATTGAATGAGTGGAGAGGATCATGAGTTGCTCGCCGTCGGCACGCCGCGGCCATCTTCCCGTTTATTATTTCACAATTGCGAGTGTTGCGTTCGCGCGGTCCGCGACGCCATTAGAATAGAGTCATTACACGTGGTGGAGAGTATCCCACGTTTCGTATTTTGGATTGTTTCAGTAACTGTATTTGAATTAGAGTCATTTGAAGTTATTGAAAGTGCAATTGGATAGGTCGTATACCTATTCAAGTAACCCGCGTAGACGATTGGTCTTCATTCCCCCCCGTGTGATGTCAGCGGCAATACACGCGCTCAGAGCACGGCGGCGTTGGAATATTATTGTTGCGTTAGTAATATTACTATTTGGCATTCGATATTGGGAGGGGTCATTCCCCGATAATCGGGGAATGACCCCGATATTAATTATATTAATTATATTTTGGTTGATTTATTATTTCATTTGCGATACTTATTTTCATTTCTTTTGTTATTATTCATTTGAACTCGTTCATTATTTGTCTAATTGAACAAATCGAAGTGTTGTATTTCATTTGAATCAACGCCATCTCTTATTTCGCTGATTCCGTATTGCCTGCTAATTATTTGTTTCATAGGTTGGCACTCGGAATCCTAGACTTCCGAGTGCATTTTGTGTTTCAACGTAAGTCCGGGTGGCATCCTTACCGATCCGCGGAGGATCCTTCCCCACCATTATGATCTGTGTTCTCTTGTCCGTAGAACGGCGATAGGGGAGCGCAGCATTATAGTATATATCTCTTATTGCCTGGTGTTTTTGGGGGTTTTCCAATTAGACAGCACTGTGCGATTGTGCGATGTGGTGCTTATTGGAACACACACGTATCATGAGATCTCTATCAAATGGCGCTTAGAACATCAACGTGAGAAGTTTCGATTCTCTGACTTGCTCTCATAGAATTGTCAGAACTCGTAAAGAAAATCGAGAAAATTCGAAAAGACGAAGACAGAGTGATTGGATTCTCCTACAAACAGCCTAATTATAATTATAAGCGTTAAGATATAAGTATTCGATAAAGTGCATAAGAAATTTTGTCGTTCATATTAGTTAAAATTCC